>WBNQ01048678.1:821-12038 GCA_013401375.1 Spizella passerina | reverse complement strand
GGGGGGGCGGGGGTGGCTGCCCGATGCCTCCTGGGGCTCCTCCACCCTTCCATCCCCAAGGGCCTCCTCACCCCCATCTCTGTCCAGCCCCAGCCCTACCGCATGGCTGCCCCTCCCCAGCCCAGCAGCAGCGGCTGGACGAGGGAGGGAGATCCCACCTCTTTCCCTCCAAGCCCCAAGAGAGCCTCCCAGGGCCGAAGCTCCGGTTTTTAACCCCTGTGTGTTCTCGGAGGTGTGTCCAAACCCCACTGGCCACACCAGGTGCCAATACCAAAACACGAGCACCCATTGGTTTGACTACAGCATCTCAGAATTCCCACTTCTTCCTGGTCAAACCACCACACCCTCATACATTCTAAACACTAAATTATTAACTGCCAAGAAGTCAACTGGAACATGCACATTAGCATCCCAAGTTACAAATATGGGAAAGACTCAAATATGAGTTTGATGGTTTTCTGTAACAATTGTCCCTTCCTTGGGCTGAAGTGTCATTGTTTTCCTGCAGCTCTTTGTTACTTTGGGGAGTCAGTGGGACAGACCATTCCAGGACAGAATTACTTACAGGCATCACGATTATTTTTTGCTTTCTCTGTCAGTGGCTGGAGGATCCAACAAAGGAAGTGTGAAGTGACCAAAAAAAACAAACAAGAAAGTAAAAAAATAAAAGAGCAACAGAAAAGACAGAGGGAAAGGAATCAGTCAGCATGTTCTAAGCAAATATCCCCAGTGTGAGCAAGCAGACCAAGTTCAGCTTGCTAACTCAGTGAGGCCACCAGACAATTTCAGAAATATTAAGTACTGATACTTGGTCACAAATCTGTGTGAAAAACACAATGCTCAACACCTTTCCTCCTCTTCATACAGTTCTTTGTTACAGAATGAAATTCATTTTTAGGGTGGCTAAAACATTTCTCACCCAGCTTTACTTAGGAAGGAAAGACCTACAAACCACCTCTCATTCAAAATCCCCACAACAAACCTTGCAGCTTTGCTCTCACAGCCTTTTAACACAGAAACTTAGTTCCAGCTGTTGGAATACTTGTGATGCTTGACTGAGAAGGGCTATGAGACAAGCTAGTAAAAAAACATAAATCAGAAAATTCCCACCTTCCTTCCTGCCAGCTTGATCCGTGGAGTGAAGCTGTTACACAGGAGCTGGCTTTTGGATGTGTAGAAACTGAAAGAAAAAAGTGTGGCTTTAAGAACTCAACACAGTTGGTTTACTACACAGTAAGCAGAGCAGGAACCTGAGTCAGCTATTGGATAAAGAGATAACTTTCTGTGCATAAAAAAAGTATGGAAAACACTGAGGGATGGTTGAGAGAAGTTACTCTTTGCCTAAAGACAGGGCTTTAATACTTGCACAGCCTCAGTCTAGACACTTCTTAACAGGCTTAACACCTGCATTGCCCTGTTCGTTTTCTACAGAAAGACATCCATTTCTACTGTGCCATTTACACAATTCTTTCTGATTTACACAACTGTAGTGATTCACACCAGCTGTTTGAAAACCCTGTCATTTCTGTTAGGCTGCATTAATGCCCAGAGTTCTGCAAGAGTAATGTAATATTTCCTTTGCTTCACAAGGAAAGCAGAGGACATAAAAGAAAGAGAATTCAAGAGATTATGAAGACTAAATCAAAGCAGAAGTGTTTAGCAAGAACTGATAGAATTCACCTACCTGTGATTTATCCAGTGAGGGATATTGTAGTCATCACCCATTCGTGAGTCACCAGGGCCACAGCGATTATGGAGCTGTAAGAGTAATTCAGAAGGAACTACCTGTACCCAGCCAGTCACAAAATGAGTAACATTTGTAGCAGAAAAAAGAGAAGAGAAAGCAGCCTTACCTTAAAGAGTGGGACAGCATGCAAGGGTTGCTCTCCCATGCACACCAAATCCACACCTATCCCTGTAAACAGACAACAGTAGAGCTCAGCTATCCAAGCAGGACTGATATGCTGAGACAAAACAGATCACCAATTTGAACTGAAGACCCAGTATGTATTCACATCATATTATAAGAGGCAATAATACTGAAAAAATGGTAGTTTAATGGTCCCATGGTATGGCTACAAACCAACAGGACTTGAAGGGATATAAGAAACTATTTTCCTAAACTAATGCAACTCGTGCAAATTATCCTTTAACAGAAAGGCTTGCACAGACAGGTGAAGTTCTCTGTCACAAACAAAAGAAACCAAATGCCTGTAAGTACTCTGAAAATCTGCTCATTCCAATACCATGTGCAGACACAACTCCTGCAGCTATAACCCTTCCTCCCAGAGCACACAGCTTACAGCAGGTACTTTTTCACAGCCAGAAGCAGCTGGATTTTCCCCAGATCTGTGTTTTCCTGCAGAGAGGCAGGGGCACAGCTCTTTACCATTGTCAATCATGCGCTGCTTGGTGAGGATCATGAGGAGCCGATCCACCTCGAACACCCCCACGCCGGGCGTGATCACCACCGACATCTGCCCCGTGCGGTCGAAGTTGCGGTTGATGTAATGCTTGTCAAACACTGCCAGACAGAAAGGGTGAGTTTGTCAGGNAAACTATCCTAAAGAAAGAGAAGGACACAGGCAAAAGGCTTAACAAGAATGAACAATAAAAACTCGTGACAGACTCCTCAGAGCCTTGACACAGCTGGCCATGATTGGCCATTAAGTAAAAACAATTCACATGTTGGATAAACCATCTCCAGACCACATTCCAAAGCAGCTTCCCAGCTTCCCAGGAGGAAATCCTGGGCAAAGAGAATTTTTCTGAAAATGTGACAGTGACAAGAAAGCAGCAATACTGTCAGAACACCCTGGATGTTTCTTTCAGAGAAAGGCAGGCAACCCCCTAATATTCCCCTCCTCTTCACAGTATTAAGGCAAAAGTAACATTTAATGGTTGTATTTTTACCCATTGCTCATAACTTACCATTGAATGAAAGATTTATAGCCTCCAGGTAGTTCCCTTGTGCTGAGGTAGAATTGTAACCTGAAGGAAAGCCCTCTGGAAAAGTATTCAGAAAAGAAAAAATAAAACCCATCATTCCTGTACACTAGCTTTATATAATAAAAAACCCACAGAAAAATACATCTGTAGTAAATACTATTGGTTCAAAAATGTAAAAGGCAAAATGTAAATGGCAAAATTGATGTTATTAAGTTCCACAGAAAGACTGAGGCAAACTGCCCAGCCAGGAGAGCACTAAGCAGCATGACACCAGACTCCAACTAAAAATGGATAGTTTACTGACAAGCTAAAAAATGTTAAAAAAAGAGGAGACAGCAAAGGATAAAAGCAGGGGAAGGAAGATTCTTGTACCTGCTTGCTCGAGTCGTACCAACACAGGATACTGGATGAAAAGCTTTTTAATGGTCACAAGCAAGGAGGTCCACTCCTCCCGCCTCTCGTTCTGCACTACAACTCTAGAAAAAACACAGCCTGGTGAGGCCCAGGAAAGAAGCTATGAGGGCAAGTGAGAGGGAGGAACAAACTATAAAGAAATGTACAAAAGGGTGCATTGAGTTGCACATACACTTTAGGACGAGAGGTGAACAGAATTGGGAGGAAAACATACTTGTAAAAATCTTCATAAAACCTTCCCTCGTGATCCTGCCGAATTGATGCACGATGTGTTTCAGGAAACTCATCTGAAATGGAAGGAAAAGTGTATCTTATCTCATGCTCTTCTATAGAAATGACTAATCTTTTCCAGCAAGAAGCTGTTATTTCCATTTTAAAAAAACAAACAGAAAATAAGAAAAGGCCTCCAGCAAGTAAACTAAAAACCAAAATACCTGGAGAAATATCAGACCTCCTATATAATAGAAAACTGCTTTTAAACAAATATCACAGCTTGAGTATGATGAGGAAAATTTGCAACACTCTTCTATGTAAAGTTTTGACTGCAGTACTTTCATAACAATGGCTGTGTACCTACTGTGCTTGTTACAGAATACTCTGAAAATGGCAATTTAAAAAAATAGAAGTTCCTGTCAGCCTGTGACCAACTTACAAGAGATGAGATAGGTTTAAAAATGGAAACATGAAAATAGAGAATTTGCATACCTATAGATTTTGCTTCATAAAATGTTCTTGAAAATAGAACCACTGTCACTTCATGGCTGCAATTCTTCTCCTGTCCGGGAAGAACAAATGCAAAAAGAAAACATTAAAAAGTCACATTTGGTAGAAAGTTGTGTATATACACATACACTAACAGCTTTTCTTCCCTCATACCTAGAAACAAAGGTAGCTAACAAAACCTAGACTGCTGCATTAATGGATCTGCATGAGTGCTCCATCTGCCTCTCTGAAATAACAAACGGTGTGTCCTGCAGATTCTGTGCTGCTTGGCCATACCACATTTACCAGGAGCACTCCCCACTAGTCTCTAAAGAAGCTCGTCTCTGTGGTTGCCAAGATTTTTGTTAAGAAAACAGACAGTTGACACAGTTTGTTTATACCCACAGCAATCTGATATTCTGTTGTCAATTTGATATATCTGAGAGATGTCCCTAAGAATTACAGAAAAATAAATAATTAAAACTCAATCAACCACTTACCTTCCATTTTGTGAAGAGGTCAGCAAGGAAACCATTCACAGCTTTCTCAAAGTATAGATCCCCTGCAAAATAAAAATTTCCTAAACATCAGATAACAATAGTTACTTCATCTATAGAAGTTAGATATGGGGCATATCTAACCCTAAGATTCTAGGACAATTATATTTATTAAATCTCAAGCAGCTGTGTGCATAATAAAGGACACTATCACTAAGATAAGATGGTAAAAAGATTTAAAAGCATGACTGTTTTATGATAAAAATATTTAAAAGCACCATTTTTTCAGAGGATGTAAACATGAGACTTAATGCCAGAAGGATCAGACCTTTAATTCATTTTTCCAACACGTTTGCAGCATGCTGGGAAAGCATCTGTACTCTCTTTTAGGCAGAGAATGCACAACTGATCCCCTGCTCTGATTTGAATAGTTGCCCAGTTCCATATGCCTAAAACACATGGTCAAAGGAAGTGGCAAGAGGTTTGCTGAAGAATTAAGCCAGAAAAAAAATAGGATGACAACAGAGAAGTGACTCATTCTTAATGCCTGAAGTTGTAATTCTTCCAGCTGAAGTTACCAACCTCAACCTGGGCTAAGGCAGGTTGCACTTCCTCAAGAAGCCAATGTCTAGAGAAATCTAAAATATCAAGGTCCTTTTTGCACAAGACTTCCACACATTTCTGGCTTCAGGATTCACAAATTTGCACCTGCCCTCATCTCCCAACATGTTCATATCCATAGAAAACCCTTCGAGGGCTCACAGTGATTTGGTGGCTGAGCTAATGGTACCCAGGCACAGACAGGGACAGCAATGGGTGGCACTGCAAGGAAGGAGCTAAAGAAATACCACAACACACTCCAGAGCACTGCTTAGACCAAAGGCAGGATATTTTACTTTGCTGGAAGTGGCAGAAAAAATAGCAGGGGCATAAAGGACAGCTGTGACCATCCACAGCCACAGTTACTTACATACCATAAATATCAAAATCCCACATTTCACAGCTCATCTGGATGAAAATATAAACCATGGCAGAAGTGGAGCGAAAGACCACCTGCAAAGGAAGGCAGGACCTCATTTAAAACCAAGCACATTCATTGGAAGGCCCAAATGAAGAGGTTAACTACACAGCAACTCATACAACTCTGGCCCCTGCATCACAGGGAATTCCCCCCAACAAGTTGGCATTTCCCTTCTAACAAGTCATTCCTAGCAGAGATGAAGTTTAATAATGATTTATTGTCCTGAACTTATTGCCATTCTTCACCTCACAACACAGCCAATTCCAATGATCCATACAAATCTGCAGGCAAGGCAGAATTACAAAATCCTGGCAGGCAAGGAAGGGAAGGGAAAACTGCTTTCCCTGCTCCCTGAACTCTTACCCGGGTGTCCTCACTGATGTATCCACAAGTGACTTTCTCACTCTTTACCCACAGTTCACCTGCCTGGGCTCTGGAAGAAAAGAAGTGCAGAATATTTGAATATGAAGATTAGAGAGTCAGTATTTGAGCAAGTAAGAGATGTAACCAAATCTGCAGTCAAAGATGACTTATTTGGATAAAACCTGATGTTTAACCCAAACTATGTCAAACAGCCATTTCCCTTTGCATCTGTTCATCTTCTTGTCCCTGTGTCACCCCAAAAGCAACTGAAGTAATTCCCTCTGAACTATTAATACAGCTTGGGAAGGGGGGGTAATATTCAAAGAGGTAAAAATAAAATTATTTGGCCTCCATCAGAGGCCACAAGTGTAGCTGGCTGCCCTACTATTAGTTCCTTTTACCCCAAACCAGACAGAAGCCTTCCCCACGCCATGGGCAGACAGAAATCTGTAGATGAGTAAGAGAACAATGAAACATGAGGGATTTTTCAGAGGAGTCTCCAGTTGGATACTTAAAACTCATGAAGTTAAAGCAATAAGTAATAGTAAGCCCTCAGAGGAGGCACTGACCTGATACCTGCAAATTCAACTTTTTGGGTGACATATGCACATGTGCTGACCTAGGAAAGAAGAGTTACAGATGTTAGCAGAAGAGCAGGCTCAGAGTGAGAAGAACAATGTACATAAAACCCAATGGCACTCAAACATGATTTTTATGACAGAAGTCACAAAGTCCATTCAGTGTAATAGCTCAGCCTACAGAACCTCTGTAATAGACACAAAAAATCACTTTTAACACAGATCAGCTCTAACTGGGACCATCTGCCTAATTCACTGCACTTAGAGGAGCTAAAGACTGCACTTCAGAGATGCAGGCAGAAGATACTCTAATAGCTGCTTATTAAGTGGTACTCTCAGAGAGGGGACACTTCAGCATACTTCTGCTTGAAAAACATTTGGATTCATTTCCTTCCAAATGTAGCAATCATTAAAATTCAGAACATAAGCAAAAAAACTCACTATACTGATTTTCAATGCCCAAGGCAGTAATCAAAATCATACCAGTGGAGTAGGAAATGACAGGATTTGTTTTTCTGCAACATTTACACCCATTTCTCCACCTCTGATGTGCCACTCACAGCACAAGATCCTCAGGAGCTGCAGGCACTGTCTTTGTCTTTGGCTCTCTGCATTTTGCAAAGCACTGCTTTTCTTTCACAGCAAGCAAAAGATAAGAGTTCATCACCTGCACCCTGCCCAAGGGCAGCAGGGCCTTACCAAACTCTTCTTCAGCCTCCACATATCCCCACGCCCAATATACTGATCTTTAAATGTCAGCTCCACCAAGTCCAAGGTCACCTCCTGGGAAATGGATGAAAAACACTGCTTTAATTTACTGGTTGTTTTTAAGTAGGGCACACCAATCTGTTCATTTAATAACCAAATGTTACAAGAAGGGCTATTCAAAAGCAAGTCAATATCCCTAAAACTGCAAGATAAAGGGGAAGCCTTTACAAATAAATAAAAAAGTTGTGCATGTACCTCAGCTACTGTGAGCTGCAAAACCTTGCACAATGTGATCAGAAAAAGCCCAAGGAATGAATCTGTACTATAAGTCTAGTGCAGATTGGAAGCTGAAATAAATTACTGCCATTTTTCATGACATTAAGGAAACCTCATTTCCTGCAGACTTTTGTCTTGTGCAGAATCTAAGTTCTGACTGCAGCTCTTTTAACATTGGAACATTTACAGGAAATGCCTCTCTGTAAGAAGCTCTGTGGTACCAAATAATACAAATCCAGGCCATGGCTCTTCTTTTGACTAGGCTACTTTCTGCTTTTCTTTATTGTGCCTGGTTCTCATGAATTTCTGAAATGTAAAATTATGTGAAATGTCTACATTTCTACCAAGCTCTGTAGAAGCAGGATCATGGAGTTCAAAAAGAGAGCAGAGATTGCAGGGAGAGAAGCAACATATAACAAACCAACAAATAATTCAATAGCCTAAGGCTCACTTTCTTAGAGAAGAAGACTAAAAATATCTTTCAACGAAAAATAAATGCCTTTCTTCCCCCAGAGTACTGTAGCTGGAAAGTCACAGGGCTGTAACTTGAGCCAAGTGATGGAATGGATGGAAACAAGAGGCAAACCCACAGACCTTGGGGTCAACAACGTTGACATGGACATCCTGGTACGGCCGCAGGCGGAACACCTGTGCCACTGTCTGGTCCACGCTGATCGTTTCTGCCAGAGAACAAGAAAGGACAGCACAGGAGTCAATGTCACCAACAGGTTCCAAGTGGTTTACAGCTACAAAACCAGCACAGTCAGTCATGAAACACACATTTCAGGCCAAAAAGCCAGGTTTGCTTAAACCATACTCATGTTACCCAAATAAAAGCAGATTTAGAACTAACTGCCCATTTTCTGTTAAAATTCTAATCCTTCCCTTGCTAAACAGACAAAGCATTGATTTTCTTCTGAAATCAAAATACATGCACTAGTCAATCACAGGTACAGCCCAGGCATGTCATCCTTCCTATGGCTTTACTGTGCATAAGTCTCAAGTTTTACCTTTCTGCAGATCTTCCTTAAGTGACTTCACTTGGAGAAGCAGGGGACTAGCATGGAGAAGTGAGAAAAGGTAGACAAGTTGAGATACCAACAGTCTCTTTGGTAAATCACACACAAAACTATTCAGTAACATGACCACAGGACAAGATAAAGAGAAACATTAATATTTTCTAGAAAGCTTCATACACCATCCTCTCCACCTGCCTCTCTGTCTTGTTCCTTACACTCTTCATAATTATAAGGCATTCTTAAGGTAAAGATGAAACTACAAATGGGAAACCAGGTCACACAAGAACTTCTCAGATCCTCACACAAGTGCACTGCTGCCTTTCAGACAGAGACTGCAGGATGAACAGGTTCATACAACAAGACCACACAATTTTAATTTTGCCTAGGATAGGAGAATAATCCTTAAGTAACAGTAGATCCAGGAAGAGGATACAGACATTGTTGATTCTGTATTCAGGTGCTACTTGGCCTATGGAAGATCAGCAAACTAACACCAAACACAAAGAACTCCATAAATTTTAATGAAGCACTCTTGCTAAAGTTAGCCTCTTTACTTCTCTTTAGGCAGAAAAAAATCATGGCAGCATCCTGCAGCAAAGTTATGTCAGCCCCAAGAGCCCCCCACTCCAGAATGCACTACACATGAACAGATCCTTTCAGTGCTCCAACCTCACTGATATCAGCAAAGAGAATTCACCTGTATTCATCATTGGGATGTGCAATTTCCACAACATCTCCCAGCTTGATTTGAAGAAATACTTTAGGATTCACCACCAGTTCATCATCTACAAGACATAAATGAATGAGGGCAGTGAACAGATATATACTAAACACAGACACCTGCATGTTTGCCTACAATAGCTCAGCATACATAAATATTCCAAACCAAGATGAACACATCAGCAAAATGCTTTCTCTTCCCCACATGACAGGGTCCCTACCCAGCCACCCTGCAGGCACAAACAACTCAAATAACAGAACTTTCACAAAAGAAGTGTTCACAAAAGACTGTGTCTTATTTAGGCAACCAGAATCATCTTCTGTCCTTTTCATACAACAAACACCAGCAGGAAAGTAGACAGCTATAGAATCTCAACAAGATACATCAACTGCTGTAAGTCTAGAAGCAGTGAGCAATCCAATCAGTGGCACTGTTATTAGTGCTCAGAAACACATCTATGTGCACTCATAAGTCACTGACATATATGCCACTCATTAGTGCAACTGAAACACCAGATTAAGAGAAAAGTGTTGCAACAAAAGGGAGGAAGAAAAAATACAGCTATTTTATTTTTAGGCAGAATCCTGGTCTCTTCCAACAAATGTTCATTTATTTTGCTGTATCCTGTTATCAGAGCTTTCCAAACTCTGGCTGGAAATACTGCTTGTTACATCTTCACTCTTTTACAATTGCAATTTTACAATAAAACAATTGCTTTCAATTGAGTATTGATCTCACTGTTATGAGCAAGGAGATACTGACCACTGCCTCCAAACCCCTTCTTATGGATGACGAGCTTGTACACCTTGTTGGTTCTCATCTTGAGCTCCAGTTCCCCTCAGACGCTTCGAGCCAAGACGGTAAAAGGCATCTTGCATATCTAACACAGAAAAGGGAAGCAAACACAGATCTCTTGTCAACGCAGAGCCATTGTTTAGGTTCTGCAGGTGAACCCAGCGCGCTGTCCCGGCGATTTCACCGCAGCGCGGCAGAGCTGCGCTCAGCACAGGAGAGCGAGGGGCAGCTACAGGTACAGGCACAAGGACAGAGGGACCTGAAGTGTGCTTTTCTAATAGATTAAAAGGTTGAGCTTGCAAAAGTACTTTACAGAAAGTCTATTACAGAGCCGTGGTGGGAAAAAAAGCCCCGTATAACTAAAATTTGTTAAAACAAACTCTATGACTTGGAACTGATGCGGGTCTGGAAAGCAGCGCCGCTTGGTCGCTTGGTGCTGGGACCCGGCAGACCCGCACCGGGGGAGCCTCAAAGAGCAGGGCCGGAGCGGAGAGCAAACAAAGCCAAGGAGTTCCATGCGCTGCCGCAATAAACAGCCATGGAAGCGCTGCGTCCATTCGGCCGCTCACTTAGAAGGGAAGAGAAGCGCATCGAGCACCCGAGTGCCTGCCCGGAGCAGCGGCGAGGGGCACACGGGCCCGCCAGGGTCCTTACCCGCACGGGGGGCAGTAGCGCAGGGTGAGCAGCGCGGCGGCTCAGGCGGGGGGGAAGGACACCGGGGAGAACGGCGCAGTCCGGGCGCCAAGGGAGCCCGGACACCTCAACGCTCCGTGCCGCTCACAGTCCGGGGCAGCGCGGCCGGGGCCGGCCGTGCCACAGCAGAGCGCGGCGCAGTCCCGGCCCTGCTTACGGAACGCCCAACGCGGGGCCCGGCCCGGCCCTGCCGGTGCCGTCCCGCGGGTACCGCGCGGCACTTCCGTGTCCGGGGCCGAGTGCCACGTGACACCCGTGCCGCCACCGTGAGAAGGCGCGGGGGACACGCCCACCGCGGGGGCGGGAGAGACCCGGCCCGGCGATAGGCGGGGCCCTTCGGGGGCGGGGCGGGCGCTGCCGGAGGCGGGGCCACAGCCCCGGCTGCCGGTTCCGCGCGCGGGCCCGCCCCGGATGCGGAAGTGATGCGCGCGGGGCGGGGCGCGGCGCGGCGGGCGCGCACAGAGGGGCCGGCGGCCGCCGC
>WBNQ01048677.1:20147-31589 GCA_013401375.1 Spizella passerina | reverse complement strand
TCACCAGTGTCAATGTCCCTTCCAAAGTATTCATTTGCTAGCAGGACAATCCCAGCTGAAGGCTTGTTATCCTTCCACATCTATCTGATTTCTAAAAGTATGACCTCCTTATTCTTTCTGTCACCAGCGAAAAATACTGAATGAGCAATGCAGCATTGTGGTTCATCAGGGATTGTAGTATGCTTTTGGTTTATCAGGGATTGTTGTATGAAAGTCCAGGGTGCTTAGTCTCCACTTTAATTTTGCATCCTCATTACCAGCTGCCTGATATTAAAGTCACATATTTCATCATTCAAAAAGAAGCAGCCATGTTAGTTGCCAGTATCTTGAAAAATGGTCATGCCATTCATTGCTGCCCATCACCACAAGTAATGCTGGCAGCTTGGCTTTGCCCCTCTGTCATCCTTCTCCCCCACTGAATAAACTGTTGAAAGACTAAGAGAGGCTGCTGTGAAGAACATGCAGCAGGTGGTACAGCCTGTGTCCCTCAGCCTCCTGCCCATGTAATTTGCCAGACAGTAGAGGAGAATTAGAGTGTGACTTAAAAGTCACAGCTGAAGAGCGAGGTCACGGGTTTTGGCTTACACAGGAGCCTGAGTTGTGGTGAGGAAAGGAAGCAGGAAGTTTATTAGTAAAATAACGGCAGTAGGGAAAATACTTCTTAAAGTCAAGGACACCTATGAGATTTTAAAACTACATAATTTCTTTCCCGTTTCCCCCTTTTCTCTTGCTTTCTTATAATTTACTTTGCTTCTCTCTTGAAGAGAAAAAGAAATCATATGCTTTATTGGATGCTGACTGAGAATCCTTCACCTTGCCAGCTGTGTTCCCTAAGATAGGTACATGAGATGTGAACAGTATGAAAATTTTACTAATCAATCTCAGCTGAATCTTTACTACTAGGGCAAAAAGTGGATGTTTCAGTCATCTAAGCCAGTGTTGATGTTTTTCCTGCATTTCTTATGCAAAAGTAAATATAGCTTAATGTGGGTCTTGAGTGAAACTGAGTTCATTGAACTGGAGGCATTGGTCATCATCTGATTAACACAGTGTGCTGTTTGTACACTGGGCTAGTGGGTTCTGTGAAACCAGCCTCAGGCAGGGGAAGGGCAAGCAGAGAGGAGAGCAACCCAAAATTCATGGCCCAGCTGCAGAATTTTCTCAGAGAATCTGAAGAGTGCTTTTCTAGTCCTGTCCCACCAGAGAGGTGCAGAGCTGAAAGAGATGGTGGGGGAAAAACCAAAAAGGCAGATGAAGATTTGATGGATATTTGCAGAAAAAGGAAATAATGAGTTGGTGAAAAGATGCCTGCAGTCTTTCCCCACAACATCATCATCATCATCATTATCATCATTATGAAAGCCTCCCANTTAGGAAGGATGAACCCAAGAGCTGTTGGATGGAAGTATAGGTATATATTAATAGATAGTATATAGGTGTGCATGTTAATGCATCAGATTTCAGAGATATATTAATTTTATGTGTCCTTTAGATAGATAATTTGGATTAATTCTGCAATTCATCACTATTTCGGCATATCACTGAATGGAGTAAAGATAACAGAATCAGGCAGAATCCTAGCCAGCCTGGCTTTTGTTTTGTTTTAATTTCTTCCTGTAGCCTAAAGCTTTGGCAACTTTTAGTGTGTTCAAAAGCAAAGCAAACCCCTCTTTTTATAGTAAACATAACTCCTGGTCTGGTGAAGAGTCACCAGCAGTGGGGGTTATTTTAATGGACATGCTGTATTACTTTAATCTAAGCCTTTCACCATCTGTTGTGCCTATAATAGTGAATGCGAAAAGAGCATATTTTTCATTTCAGGATTACATTAGTAAAATGTAAGATAAAAGTGATTTAAATCATGCATATGTTCTTAGTACAATGCAGCCTGCATCTGTGATGTTTTTTTTCCTCATGGTTCAGACACAAATCAAGAGAAAAGCTGTTAATGCTGATGTAGTGAAAGTTTTTCATGGAAAAGAGGGCTCTGTGAGGGTTTCACCATATATTTAATGTTTATAATGATAAAAGCCTGAGTAGGCTGCCAGAAAATTATATATCTATAATATCTGTTGTTTGAACATCTGGGGTGGCATGTAGAGCAGGCTGATGTTGCTGTGTATGACAGGACAAGTCCTCAGGCCAGTGAGACACCTGTAGGAATAGAAGGGCAGGCAAAAGAAAATCACATGAGAAATATTAAATTGTCTACTGGCCTAATACACTTCCATGGACCCTCATAAAGTAAGTTTCCTTAGACATGGAATTCATATCTTCCTATTTCTGTATCTCTTTAGCCCTCTTGAAGTTTTTCCTCAAATGAAAATGCATCAATGATGGCCCACAGACCTTTTCTGTGTCAGTGCTAATCCCGCTGGTGTGCTCTCACTTTGATTGTACGCTGGATTAACACTCTGGAATACATTTCTAATTTTCAGAGGTGACAATTCAGGTTCCAGGGACCAGCTGGAGGACCATTTAATTTATGTTTTGTTATTTTTTATGCCAGATGACAATTCAGAAATCACCTGAAGGGAATTCAGATGTTGCCAGTTTGAAGTTCTTTATCAGTAACTACTGATTAAATTTTGTCAAAAACTCAAAAGTAATAAATTAGTTTGCCTTCAGACTCCTGATAGTAGTCAGAGAGCAGAAATTAGCAGAAAATAAAGTGTTTCTGCTGAGACATGACTGAGATTGACAAAAAGACCCAACTGATTTTAATTCACCATCATTTTCACGAAATCGTATTATATTTTTTTATGGGTCTTTCATCACTTGACATATGGGAGCCTAATTCTGACTTGAGAGATAGTGTTTCCACTCCCATTTCAGTAAAGCAATATCTTTGATCACCCTTTCATTTCTCCCCCATCAACATGTCACACATGCCCATATTTGAAGTCTCCACCTGTCAACATCAGATTCCCAGAAGAGGCAGTGGCTGGACTGCAGCAGTGGAGGCAGCCTGAGGATGCCAAATAGAGATGTGGCTGGCTTTAAAGGAAATTGGACATATTTTTGCCCTGTGTCTGCTTGTGTTGCACCTTAGGAGTAAGCAGTCTTATCAAACCTTGGCAGAAAATGTGGACCACAAGCAACTGACTGTGTCAATTTAATTCTGTCCATGGCCTAGCACCTGCCATGGGTCAGATCTCAAATAATCTTCATTCACATCAAGTAGGAAGTGGATGAGTCAAGTATTGTTGGTCTTGATACATGGTTATATGACATCACACAATGCATTTCTGAGATACTAGATATAAAACCCATGAGATATTTTCCCTTTCTTTAAGAGAAGTGCACAAAGGCCTTTTGTGATTAAGTTCAAGATAAAAGTAGAAATTGCACAATGTTTCAGTTAAATGAAGATATTCCCTTCAAGAGAAGCTATGTTGTACACTGACGTGTCCTTAGGAAAAGAAAACTAATAGAAGAATATCTAGTAGAGATAGGGCAGGAAATTAAGAGTTTCCAGTTTGAGATTCTCTGGCATTTATTATCATCATAAATAGTCAAAAAAAGACATTTCACTATAATATTATTGGAAATTAATTTTCCTTGTCCTTGTCATGGAAGAAATACATACTAGGAGTTTTATTTTTAATAAGAAAACAAGTGAACTCTTGACTTTTCTATATTTGCATTTAGGCTTATGCTGTATAATATTTCTGCTTNTGTTATTTGTGAAGGCGTCTTTGTGATTAAGCAGTTTGTAAATGTTAGGTCTGAAAGGATAGTAGAAGAGACAGATGCCCTATTTGACGAAAATAATATTGCAGTGACTGAACAAAGTTCCTAGTTAGTGTATGTTGAGTTACTGGCATTTAAAAGAGCTCTTTTGTGGCTCTGTAACAATCTAACCTTCATGAAAATTCATGGTTTTCCTTTCATCTCTAAACCTTTGTGATGAGTATGGTGGCACTAACTTTCTGACCTCCTCCACGTCTACTGGTAGGCTTGTTGCCCATGGATATTCTTCTGACAATTTTGTTATTACAAAATATAATTGACTTCTTCAAAGCCATGACCCTTTCTTTGTTTCCTTTAAGTAATCTATCATGTTCACAACCTAAACAGTATTCACAAATATAAACTGGAATACTGAAGCAATGCCCAATTAAATGCCAAAAAACTCCACTGATGTTGCACACATGGTTTAGGTTTCTCTAAGTCAAACATCTGGTAAATACTTTCGATTGGTAAGTGCATAAAACCTTGATCCTGGCTGATAATGAGGAGTTTCATAGCAACTTAATCTAATGAAAAGGAAGGTAACCTTATGTTAGGCCTATTAAAAGAAAAGGCAGAGTGGGCATATGGAAGGTGAGTGATGGAATGGGAGAATTCCAAGGTTTCATGTTGTAATACATTGATTTGTGACATGAGTGTGCAGCGCTGAAGAGCTGAGCATGTACAGCTTTGGTCTCATCCCAGCCCATAATCATGGGTGAAATTGATTTAAAAATGTTCCGTGAAGTTTGACAGTTCCAATAAATAAAAAGATTTAAAAATGAGAAAGCTAAATCCTAGGGGGTTTAATAAACATTCTTTTCCTTTCCCAAAAGGTATCTAAAAGTTGGAAGCATATGAATATGAATATCTAGAAATCTGTGACATTTAACTTAACCCTTACTTCTCTCTAAACAAATTCTCATGTTCCTGTCCTGACTAATTTTCCAACAACCTACTAGTTGCTTTTCTGTGGTGGGAGGGCCCTGCTTTAGTGAGGGTGAACAATTCTGACTCATCCTGCTTTGGTTAGCACTCACCTTTGCTGGCAAATAGTTTGTGGATTTCCCTTGCTCCCATATTGCAATAGAGCTGGGATTTTTATCCTCCTACCTATCTGCCATCACTTTAGAGCTTTCAAAATTATTGGTGGTGCAAACTTTTCCTTCCTAATAAGAGGAAATAAGTTCAAAGATACAGCTCCAAGTAAGAAAAAAATATCAACAAACAAAATATGAGAAAAAGAGAGCGAACCCTTAGAAAAAAATCCTTCAAATACATTCGGTTTCAATTTGATATGTGAGAATGCTCCAGGAGCAGTGTAATTTCAGTCCCTTTTGGAAGTGTTTTGCTGAAGTGCATTGGAGCACCTTGGCTGAGCATAAGCACATCTTTCAAAGCAACAAGAAAAACCTGGACATACTAAAAATATATTGAATTGCAACATTGATGTTTCTGAGCCTAATATTACACATCATAAAGGAGATGGCTGTTAAGGGCCGACATGGGATGTTTTAGATTTTCATGAGGTCTGTCCTGTCATCTGCGAGCTCATTACAGAGTGTTGTACAGGAAAGGACCAGGAGCCCAATCAGAAGGTGCAGACACGCTCACAAAAAACACACTGTCACACACACACCCTGCCTCCCCAGCGCAGCTACGTGCAGATTTCACCCAGGTGTGCTAATTCCCATGCTGCTTCTCCTGTTTTGCAGTATTCCGGGTTTCACACGGAGCGATCCGAGTCTGACCACGAGAGCCAGTGGGGTGGGAGCCCCCTGACCGACACGGCTTCCCCACAGCTCCTGGAGCCCGCGGACAGAGCGAGCTCCCAGCACCACGACGTCTCCTGTGCCTACAGACAGTACTCAGACCGCAGCGCACTCTGCTACGGTTTTGCACTGGACCACTCCAGGCTGGCTGATGACAGGCACTTCCACAGCCAGGCCTGTGAGGGAGGCAGATGCGAAGCCGGCCGGTATTTCCTTGGCACGCCGCAGCCGGGAAGGGAGAGCTGGTGGGGCTCTCGCTCAGCCTTGCCTCTGACTAAGTCGTCCCCCGAGAGCAGAGAGGCGTATGAGAACAGTATGCCCCACATAACATCAGTGCACAGGATTCATGGTAAGACATAACAAGGATTTGCAGAAGCGACACCATCTCAGCTAAAGCAGCGCGACAGAGAGACAGCTGTTTATGTGAAAGATGGAAAATGAGATGCTTTTGGTGCATGTGCTTGTCTCAGAGATCACATCTGTGGAGATGATACTTAAAATTCAAGCTGAGCAGGATTTTATAGTCTGGTTTATATGAAGAAAAATATAGTTTTGCTCTATTTTCATTGTGAAATTAAGGTGGAAAAATGTGACTGAGGAGATTTTAAGTATGATCTTAGAAATATAAACAAAATAATCCACTTGATAAAAAAGTGGTTTTTATTAGACTTAGGATCAAGACAATTCAGATGGAATATATTTAGCAAAAAATTATAGGTAATCCAAGCTAGATATTTAAAAATCTTGAAGGCTGTTGGAAAAATTGTTCTCTGAGTGACATTTTTCCCCACTGGTTATTATTAGATTCTGCATGAGTTGATGTTTATTTACAGTTGGCTATTGAAATTGACAGTAGATTTTGGTTTCATATACTTATCCTCAGCAATAATTTTTAGCCAATTTAAATCTCTCCATTCTTTCAGCACCAAGCCTGAAATTTTGTTTAGTTTCTGACAGGTTGCAACTCAGTGCATTTTCAGAGGCTGAAGTTAATAAAAAAACACAGTGAAAGCCTGACATTGAGTTTGGAAAAGTCCAAAAGGTCCTCGGTTTTAAAATTATAGGCTTAGTCTTGGAAAAACAGTAGCAGGCCCTAAGGTCAGAATTCATGGTTCTAAGGATGGCTTCTAGATAAAAAAAAAGCTTTTCCACAAAAGAGTCTATCAAAACAAATGTTGCCTCTAAAGAACTCATAAAAGTAGATTACATTAGTACTATTCCATTGATCTGCGGAACGAGGCTTTGTTAACAAAAAGAGCTGTTCTGTTTTGCTCCAATCTGAGGAAAATTATGTTGAGATTAGAAAAAATTATTAAATAGCAAGTTCCAGGAAATACAACCAGAGGAAAAACCAGAAAATTTTGCTGATGAGAACTGTTCTCCACTTTTCCTGTGAGAACATGCCTCCTTCCTTGTGTCCGTTCTGTTCTTCTACCCTGTTTGTGTTTTTCTAGCTTTTTCTTCTCAAAAAAAGAGAATCTAGCAAATTATGATAATCTTTTGGCAAATTTTATGCATGATAATTCTTGCTGAGCACAGAATTATAGTGAGGTACAAATGGAAAAGTGTTAGATATTAATTCCATATTTCTATCAAGAATAATTAACCCAAATGGGTAACGTAATTTGGTCATAGTGTGTTGTTTGGCTTTGCTGTAATTTCATATGCTGCAGGTTTGTTTTGTTGGATTTTTTTTATGTCAAGTGTTACATTTTTCAGTAGGTCTTCAGTCTGCTTTGGGGGAAAAATCTGACTGGCGCAACTTTGGGGGAGAAATCTGACTAGACCTGGCATTTTGGGTCCAAATGAGGATGTGAAGGATAAATTAATGTCCATGATAGCCCACAGTGCAGTGCTTCCCCAGCAGTGGCAGGATATTTTTCTTGCAAAAGCCCATCACTGATTTTTCTAGTGAACTCTGCAATGCAGTGATATTGGTCTGCAACCCAAACAGATCTGTATGCCTTGACCCAACACAAAACAGGGGAAACTTCATGTGCTAGTCTGAAAATGGGTTTGCTCTGAGGAGTACGGTCAGCCAACCCAAAGTGTTCACTCCCAAAGCGGATTTCGTGTGTGCCAAGGTAGAGGCGTCGATGAGTAACACAAGTCTCACACAGGCCCTCCTGCAGGAATGTGTCTCAGCAAATCAAGCCCTTTATCATAATGCTGACCATTCAGGTTTTGGGGCCGCTCACTTTCTTTCTGGTGAGGACTGACAGGTATGATTATGTCCTTTCAGCTACTTGCAAGCTGAACACCTTGTCTGATATGTAATGGGCCTTATTTTTTAAAGAGAGGTAAGAATGCCATAATATTTCCGATTTCAAAAGCAAATATTTATTCATGGGGATATGACATCACATTTTTACAGTGTCCCTGTCTAACAGCTATGGGTTCTTGAGCTTTTGAAGAAGAGTTCCCTTACCACTTGTGGTTATTTATTGTTGTGTACCCTGCATCAAGTCTCAACATAACCACAAGATATTTCTCAATGCTGTCTCTGTTTTAACTCCTGGAAGGGCTGGAATGTTGTACATTTGTAATTCCCTGAGATTTTTATTTTTACTATGGACCCAATCCACTCAGACCTTGTTGATGCAAAGAGGTAGTAAGGGGCCAGGAGCCTGAGCACTGGCATTGATGGCACTTTGACATGCCCTAGGATATCCTGCCTGGCCTCTAGCTGCTCCAAAAGAGTTGCTGTAGAGTTGCTTCCATACCTGCAGGGCTTATCCAGGTACTTGGGTACCCAGGAGTGTATCAGGCGGCACCAGATACCTGTGCTGAGGTGCTTAGGTCTCTTTGCATATTATCAGCTGTGTTGCTTGTTTCAAGAGGAGACACTGGAAACTAGAGTTTGTCACTGAAAAGCAAGGGGTCTTTTTTGGTGACTGTTATGACCTGCCTCTGACTTGATTTTCTGCGTGTGGAATTAGGTTCAGATTCATGTTCTTCAAGATCACTTAAACCTCAGTGCTTGTCTCCTTTCTCTCTTTCCTAGGAAGAGGACACTGGGATGAGGACAGTGTTGTTAGCTCGCCTGATCCTGGCTCTGCCAGCGAGTCAGGCGAGCGATACCGTACTGAGCAGTACCAGAACAGTCCGCATGAGCCCAGCAAAATTGAAACTCTCATTAGAGCCACCCAGCAAATGATTAAAGAAGAAGAAAGCAGGCTACAGCTGCGGAAAACCACTCCTGACCCCCTGGTCTCCATTAATGGCACAGGGAAGAAGCATGCTATCTGTTTTGCAAGCTACCCTCAGCAGCAGCTGCCAGCAGACGTTTGCCGCGTGCCAACAGTTGCCAACACTCCTCCCTGTGACCACATCCAGCAGCGGGATGGGAAGATCATGAGCCCACATGAAAATGACTACGACAACAGCCCCACAGCACTGTCTAGGATAAGCAGCCCCAGTTCTGACCGAATATCAAAATCTAGTTTGGTACTTGCTAAAGACTACCTGCATTCAGACATGTCTCCTCACCAAACCCAAGGAGACCACCCAGCAGCCTCTCCAAATTATTACAGCTCCCACAGGCAGTACTTTGATAAGCATGCTTACACACTAACTGGATATGCCCTGGAGCATCTATATGACACTGAAACAATTAGAAACTATTCACTAGGCTGTAATGGATCCCACTTTGATGTGACTTCTCACTTAAGGATGCAGCAAGATCCAGCACAAGGACACAAGGGAACATCTGTTATAATAACCAATGGAAGCTGACATTTTTTTTCTAAAAACTTTTGCGCTTTAAAAAATAACCTTTGAGATCTGATTGGAAGATATTCTATGTTTTCATGCCCTTGTCCTTACCAGCATTTCCCATACCACAGTGCACTAGAAAGAAGAACCTAAGGTTTGGGGGGATAAGTTAGTTAAAACACATTACTTAAGGAAAAAAACAAATGCACTGGCATGCAGGGTTAGAGTAAATGGAGTTCAATGCAAAGTTGGTGCCATGCATGCTGAGAAGGATAGAAGAGGTTCAGGCAGGGAGTACTTGTGGCAGAGCTGTTTATCCACATTGTGTAAGAGGTGTTGTTTGGAAACACTGCCAAGGGCAGATCTTCTGAACTGCATAGGTACCAGGCAACAGAACTGCTATGCACTCTTTTTACACAGGAAGCTGGGATGTGTTCCTTCAAAATACACAACAAAATGTGTACTTCTGGTGATTTGTTTACTCCCCAAAGGCCAAGTATGTTATGCTGCTGTATGGTATAAAACATCCATGGCTGACCAATATAAGATCAAAAAAGGGAGAAAGAAGAGAGAACTCCTCTAATTGTTGTGCCCTTGTGTACTCACAAACATAGCTATTTACATATGCTTGATTTGAAAAGAGTCCTTATGATTAGTATGGTCAAATGTTTACCTCTACTGAATTAAAAAGAAAGGGGTGTTCTCACTGTAGTTTTGAGAAACACAAAGGGCTTGCTTGTCTTGCCGTAGAGATGGGAGATGGTTCTCATGTTTTTGAAAGGTTGCCCATGGTGGCTACTGGAGTGAAATGAAAAAAAATTGCTTGGAGAAACAGGGAGAATAGACTGGAATTAGGAGTGGTCCAAGGTAAACACTTAACTCTGTAGCTAAGTATGCCATTTAGTAATAATTATAAAATAAGGAAAAGTGGCTGAATAATTAAGAATTAATTTAAAACACAGAAAGAACTCAATAGAATCATAGAAATATTGCTGTAAAATACAAATGCAGTTGCATAAATGTAAAGATACATGAGTCAAGAATTGGTAAAAACTCTTTGGCAGTTTGTCTAACTTCTGATAAAGTTTTGGAGTAAATTAAGAGAGTATAGAGTATCATAACTACTCTGTCTGAAACTCAGTGAAGTAACAGGCATGACCTTGATAAAGAAATATAAATTCTCTTCTTGATTGCAGCAGATAATTTAATGAATATCAGAAAATATTTTGGATATTAAAATCAGCCATATGTACATAAAAAAGTAGAGGGAAATCAGTGTTCCAAGGAATTAAATTGCATTAAGAACGCTGGTATTTTTATCAAGGCCTGTCCTGGAGTTATACAAGACATCAAAAGAGGCAGAGGAACTTTTTTTAAATTTTTAATAACCTCATGAACAAAGAGACTGATTAATTGGAAAAGAATAAATGCAAACATATGCTAAAAATGTAAAATAGGGCATTTGTAGTCACAATTGCTAGACCCGTCCTTTTTGTATGGCTTTTATATGGTCCCAAAGTTGAGTGCAACAGGAGGGACCACTGCTCCCTCTTATGCCAGTGTGGAGGAAAGGGGACCTGAGGTGGTCACTAAAATGAGATTAGCTCTAAGACTAGCTTAATTTGTAACATTCAGAAGCTCAACATATGGGACTGAGTCATCAATGGGACTAAATATAAACCAGCATGCTATGAGTGGGTTAAAAATACTGTTTCCAAATAAAACTAATCAGAAGCAAAAGGTAAATAATAACATTATAAACCACGTAAGTAGAGACGTACTTGAAAGCAGAGGAAATTACCTCTCTGAACTTGGAATACTGTGTAGAGTCCTGATCACTCCAAAGCAGATTGTGAATCTTGAATTGAGTAGTACCTTACTCCATAAGCAACCTTTGTTGACTGCAGTGTGATTGCTCCTGGTGAAATGCACGTTGGACACAAGGGAGAACAACACAGTCTGGTCTTTATTATCTAAACCTCGTAACAAAAAAGGTGGAGCAGAGCTCAGCAAAAGATAAAGAGACTGAAAGATCTAATAAAAGCTTTAAATAAACTGGGTCTGTCATCTTTGTAAGGGAAAGGAGTAAGGGGTAATGTCACTGATGTGCACCAAACTGCACAGAGGAGAGATAAATAATGGTTTTGAACTAGCGGCAGAAATGAGGGACAGGCCACGGAATGATAGCAAAGGCAAAATGAGAACAAAATTATTTGGCAAGAAG
>WBNQ01048677.1:5133-18788 GCA_013401375.1 Spizella passerina | reverse complement strand
AGAAGCTCAACATATGGGACTGAGTCATCAATGGGACTAAATATAAACCAGCATGCTATGAGTGGGTTAAAAATACTGTTTCCAAATAAAACTAATCAGAAGCAAAAGGTAAATAATAACATTATAAACCACGTAAGTAGAGACGTACTTGAAAGCAGAGGAAATTACCTCTCTGAACTTGGAATACTGTGTAGAGTCCTGATCACTCCAAAGCAGATTGTGAATCTTGAATTGAGTAGTACCTTACTCCATAAGCAACCTTTGTTGACTGCAGTGTGATTGCTCCTGGTGAAATGCACGTTGGACACAAGGGAGAACAACACAGTCTGGTCTTTATTATCTAAACCTCGTAACAAAAAAGGTGGAGCAGAGCTCAGCAAAAGATAAAGAGACTGAAAGATCTAATAAAAGCTTTAAATAAACTGGGTCTGTCATCTTTGTAAGGGAAAGGAGTAAGGGGTAATGTCACTGATGTGCACCAAACTGCACAGAGGAGAGATAAATAATGGTCTAAAACTTTTTGAACTAGCGGCAGAAATGAGGGACAGGGCACTGAATGATAGCAAAGGCAAAATGAGAACAAAATTATTTGGCAAGAAGTTTATTTGACTCATTGCCAAATGGATAATGAAGGTCAAAAAGAGAAGCAGATAGAGATTTGTTTGTTTGTTTTAAGGTAACAACAAGGCAAATAATTGAGGGGAAGAAAAACGTTGACAACTGTTAACTCAGAGGAAGAAATGGACCAAAATGGACTTCTTTCAGCCCAACAATTGTATATATTCCTAAAGCATAGGAATAAGAAAGTATTTTTGATAAATTTAGTTCTGGATACATATTTATTTCACTTGTTCCTATGAATGATATGAATAAACTTTTACTTGGAGTCTCATTTTACAGTATTAAAATACAATTTGCAAAGCGAATTAGAATAGAGGTACATGGTATCACACTATCCCTACAAGTACATATAAACCACACCTAAGTGTCAATATTACTTTGTACTTCAAAAGAGTCTCCTAAACTGTTTGAATGAATGGGGTTTTCTCAGCACTCAAATTTCTTGGGATCACGAAGCTTGCTATCAAGCTTTTAGTTAGAAGGCAATGGAGTTCTGCAGACCAGCTGCAGCTCCCTGGCTGTGGTCTAATGGCCACAAGCAGCCAGGAAACCACACTTTGGTGACTGCTGCATTTGCATTTGACAGGCACTTTTGAAAAATAGAAGACTTATAAGACCAACAGGCACAGCATAAGTTGCTGCAGGACTTTACCTGTGTGCTATGCAATAAAAGTCTCCCATCCTTATTTACAGTGATCCCAAGACTGTAGTTATTTATTCATCTTTTCAATAGTTCTAGTCCATTACAAAGGCAAGAAATGCACTGTAATGAATGGAATAAATCAGTAGAGATGTCTCTACGTGCAGCCGTGTTGTGCGACAAGCAAAGGCTGAAGCTCTCTCTCCTCATGGGATTCCAGCAACTGGCAGTCCTTAGCACTTCAATAGAGTATGCTGGAGATGGATGTCTTTTGTCAGATTGTTTGCTAACCTGCTTCTTTAGATAGCCAGGAATTTCTTCTTAATTGACAGAAAGCATTGAGTTTTGCAAACATAGACTCTGCATGCTTCATGCTACATGAAAGCAAGTCTGCAATCTTAATTATAGCATATAATATCTCTGCAGCTCATATTACATGTGCTTTTCAATATGGTATAAAGCTTATTTTTTCCATTACATATTTATGTAATTCAAATTTTTATTTAGTATCCTTCAAGGATATCATCTCTTTTTTAATCTTTCTCCCTTTTCCAAATCAGATGGGAAGAAATATCTTGCAAAATTGAAAAATGCACGGCATTTGAAGCAAATAAGTTTCAAATGTATCACATTAGCTAAAGGTTATAATTTAAAATAAGGTATATATGTTGTGTTTTGGAATAGAAACAATATAAATTGCTGTATTGCATAATTTCTCTTATATTATACTGGTTTGCTATTAACATGAAATCAATATTTTGCAACTACTGCAAATACAGAGTGACCACAGCTCTTTCAAAGAATTTCTTATTGATGTCAGTGGATGGTGCATTATGGTTTTTGTGCATTACAATCTTAGTACGCCTCTTTTGTTTAATGAAATAAAAAAAAAAACCCTACTCTTTACATGAAATCTCACCCCATGGGCATAGAGTTTGTGGTTCTGGACAAATTTGCAAAGCAATTCTTAAACTGAAAGAAGAACCTTACTCAGCAATTTGTCCCATTTATTCAAATGGGAATATTTGTGGATTAAGGTACTACTTAGCATGTGCAAGGGTAGGAAAGTTGACTTTTATAATAGGTTTGAGGGCTGTTTTGTGATTCTGTTTTCCTTAAACCTCAAGATGTGAGTATGGAACTATGGAAGATAATAACTCTAATGGCTGTGTTTCTATAAAAGAGGTTATTTATATTCTGAAAAAATGAGTGCATCTCTCCTAGCTGAAGAGCCCCAAAAGTATTTCTTAAGCTTTAAAATTGGCTTTTGTTGATCTGTCTGCAATTTTGCCATGGGTTACAGAGTGAAATTCTGCTCTTTTAAAGTCCTTTAATCACTGTTATCTGAACCTCATTTTTGTCTTTACACACGCAGCATTTATTCATTAATGTCCCTAAGCATGTTAACCACCATATGTTAATTTATGCGAGCATGCTGAGTGAGTTGGAAAAAATAAAAGGTGGCATATAATTTCTGGGAAAGGCACAGCCACCCCAGAAAATCAGCCTGGATGTTCCAAAGGTCAGACAACCCTTCAGTCAGGGAACAAAGCTGCGACATACGTGTTGGTTTCAGACCTTCTGCATACAAACCTGTATGTAATGGGGATTACAGCACACAGTTCCAAGATTAGACCTGGCTATGTCTATTTTAAGGTGGCTGTAGTTAATGTCTGGCAGCAAATGGATTCAGGCCCTGCTCTTTCCTTGAGTTGCAAGTTTACTTAAAGCACCTAAGAGCCTTAAGGCACTACAGGCTTTGTTACTAGGAACAATGGTGGATGAACATGCTTTCCTGTAGGTATACTGGCTTAACTCCAGATAGCTCCACAGTGTGAAGCATAAACTACTTTATTTGCAGTTGGTATTGATGGTTAAATATTTCAGCTGTGTGCGCTGAGAAGCAAAAAAAAAACCACAAAAACCACCAAACCAACAACAACAACAACAAAAAAGCAAATAAAAATTACCCCAGATTTCTGTAACCCTTCAGTTTGGTGCTTTGAAAGTCTTCTAGAGGTATAGCTGAGGATTTAGCTGTTATTTCAAAGACCAGAAAAATGAAATAGTTCTCTGTTCAAAACAGTGAGAGTAATAGTGTGATTCAATTTCACATTTCCTTAGGGCGTTTATTAATTAAAAAAACCAAAATGCTGTGAGGTTAAACTTCACTGCGGAATTTAGCTTATGTATACAAGAGTTCTGTGGATAAATCTGGTTCTAAGTTTTTAGGAAGATATCCCTTTTTGAAAAGAGTAAATTTATGACTCCACCTATAAAGCTGTATTTGAAAGGAAAGATCAAATATAGGATGAAAAAAGATTTTTTTTTCCTGGTTGTATTCCCTGTTTAACTCCCCTGTCACACAAATTTCTCAATCTTTCCTATTGTTCTAGGATTCCAAATGTCATTTTAAACATTTTTATTTATTGCAATTTGGACTGCATTTATTATTTGCCTTTTCAGCTACTGATACATTGGGAAGTTTCAAAGTGCAAGAAACAATCTTTTACACACAATACAAAATGTTGGCACCTTTACATTCTAAGGAAATAAAGTCTATGAGAAAAAGCATGTTTAGGGCACTGTAACTTTTTCCCAGGGTAAATATTTCAATGCATAAAATATACTAATCTAATAAGAAGAAAGCACTTGAGACATGATGAAGAATTTAATGTTTGCTTTAAACCAATGGTTACATTTAAGGACAAAAAGACTCAGATTGCCAGTGTTTCAAATACCATGCTTTGCAATGTAAAGGGTCTAGTGACATTGTAGCATAACATCTGTAGTTTTCCTTTGGAATGTAATGTAGAAAATATAATTTAGTTATGTCAACAATATCTTGCAAAGTGTTCCCATTTATAATTATTTATATTGTAAATAGCTTTCTGAAGTAAATTTGAAGTTAATGTGCATAAGATGTATTTATTATGTGAAGATTTTTTTGTTTGTTTAAAATATAGCTACCAATATGCAATTTTTGTCTGTTTTTTTAGATTTTTAAACTAAAGATTGTCCTATATAGTATGAATTTTCAGGAATTTATTTTAATTAATGAGAGTATTTCTTAGCATTGGGAGGGGACAGGGGAAAGTCATTTATTTTGGTTCCTGTGAATCCTAAATGCTCCCTGAATTTTGAATGGAGTTTGTCAGCTACTGCTACCTCATTCAAGATGCCTCAATCTGCTCAAATACTATTCTTTAAGGAAGAACTTAATTAAGATTAATTATCTACTTTGTGAATCATCTTCCTCATTTTTTGAAGGCATCCTGAGCTACCCCCGTTGCTCAGCTAGATCACTTGCTGACTTGGAGCATGATGCCCATTAGGTGCTTGAGGCAGTGTGCTCAGAGAGCAGTGTTCTGACCCAGGAACAGGCGAGGATTTGTTAAATTGCCCTCAGGCCTGAGAGCTGGCTGTGACCTGAGCGTTTGTGCTTGGATAGTTTGTCAGCCCCAGAGTAACAGGAGCCAGCCTGCAGCATCTGAGCTGCTGTAACCCTTGCCTGGTCTGGGGTTTAGGTCCTTCCTGGCTCGAGTTCCAAGTCACAGCTCTCACTTTCTAGGGCAGTTTCTGAGCCTCAGACCCTGTCCTCTCTGACACTGTCACTGAGTCTCTTCCCTGCTGGGAACAAATGCAAGATGGATGGTCTCAGAGAGTGACACTGGTGCTATGATCAGGTGAGAGAGCAGCTTTCTCTGGAGAGAAAGGGGTTGTCCATGTATTTCCCACTCACAAGACAGAAAAAATACATGAGCATCAGGGGTGTGATGCACAGAAGAGTCAGTTTTGAGTCTCAGGGAATACCCTGCAGCATTGAGTTAGAAGTTTAAACTGCATTCATGATATTGGCATTTCCTTTGGGCTAATTTAGGCACTTCCCCTCTCTTTGGCCTGGATTTTGGTCCTGGTTCTCACGCAGGTGGGAAATGGCATTGTCTTTTCACCAAACGATGCTATTCAGCAGCGCAACACATGCCGAGTGTCTGTCTTTCTTTCTTTCTTTCTTTCTTTCTTTCTTTCTTTCTTTCTTTCTTTCTTTCTTTCTCTCTCTCTCTCTCTCTCTCTTTCTTTCTTTCTTTCTTTCTTTTCTTTTTTTCTTTCTTTTCTTTCTTTCTTTTCTCTCTTTCTTTTCTCTCTCCATAGGTGAGGGGTTTCAGAAATGTCCTTTTTTGGCCTACCTCTCTCTCTCTGAAGCCCGCACTAAGATCCACAGGCAGTCATGAGACCACATTGTCCTCCCTAGGACAAGAGTAGTCCTAGTTTCTTCATATAAAGCACTGCCACAAATCTGAGTGTCATCCTCATGTCTGCATACTGCAAGTCCTGCCCCTTCCATGCCTGCTCCTTAGTCTCTTTTCTGGTGCCTGAAGGTAGCTATTGCCCACTGGTGTCCATTCACTCTTGATTTCCATGCTCATTGGCAAATTGTTCTGCACTGAGAAAATCTGCTGTCATGGCCATTGTAATAAAAGTGTGCAATACCATCAGGAACTTCCTCTATCCACATATGGTGGCCATCAGAGGCTCCAGCATCAGCAATTTCATTTGATACAGCTCCTCTGACTGTCAGAAGGTCACAGATAGCCTGCTGTGTGCCTGTGGGAGTGAAAGGGGCTGTCCACCACACCACAAAGCCTGATGGACCACAGGGCTTATGCATGCATGCAGCATTCTGGACTGTGGTCCCCAGGCCAGGGGCAAGGCTGGGCACACGTGGAAAGAGCTTGGCCTCACCATTACCAAAATTTCTCTTCCTTGCAGACACTTCTCTCTGCCACACTCTGTCATTGCCTTTCTCCCAGAGTCTGTCACCTTGATTTTGTCTTTCATAGAAATTAGCTGTTCTATTTCCCTTTCCTCCCTTCTGCCCCAAGCCCTGGTCTGTGATCTAGCTTGCTCAGCTCTAGATTCTTCTCTTGATCCTGAAAATTGTGTGTTGCTTTTGATGAGGAAAATGGCTATATAGCAACAGTTTCCATTACTTGCTTTCCCTTTTCCTTTTTCCTCCTTTATGCAGCTGGTGTCAATGTCATTCTGAGGACCCTGCAATCCTTTTCTCTCAGGCATTAGTTCTGCTACAAGAAAGCTACTGGTTGAGGGAATGGAGGTGATGAACTTTTCAGAAAATCTACAGACAAAAGATGATAGATGCCTTCAGCATACCAAATATGCAAGCTACCTTAGCTGTGCTGCAAAATGTTGTCATTTCTGGCCTGCAAACAGAAGGTAAAGATGAAAACTGAGACCAGAGAACATACACCTGTATTTGAAAATAACAACAAAAGCTACAACCAGGTGCATCTGAAAAGGAAACTTAAAAATTGGGTCATTTTCTAAATGTGCATTAAATTACATGCAAATAATTAAACATTGCCTGTTGCTGTTCATCTCATCTCATCTCTATTTTTCATTTGTACATTATTCGCATGAACTATCATCAGTGTTGTCATTTTTGTCATGTTATCTGTATTTTTCCTTTTTGATCTACAATATTTTTAAATCTATAAATAAAAGTATTCTATAATAAAAGTATTAATATAAAATGCAGAGCAGAATCTGACACCTGGAAAATAGAACCCAGAAAATGTCAGCATATTTCAAGCTTTCAACTGACTTTAAGCTCCATGATTTTGTACCCAGTGTATCAGGTGGTAAATTTCACATGGTAGCCAATTTTCACATCCAGCCACATTCCTAGGAATTTTTAGTATGACATATTTCAAAGCTATATCAATGCTCTGTTGCAAGTAGATAAATTTGTACATTATCAAATGTATTACACTTTTGGATCTTTTTTTTTACTTTTTCTGACAAGGAGATGTGAGAATATGGTGATAAGAGTTTAAGGCACTTTTTCAAGCTGGATGCTTTCAATTTCCCCTCAAGATACATTTCCAGAGACAATCTCATTCACTTTCAAAGGGCAAGCTGTAATCTTTCTGTAGCTTCTTCCATCTCCCTTGAAGTTTGAGGTGGTTCTGAACTGTCTGTACACTTGGGATCTGCTAGAGCAGCCTTGATGCTGCGCTGATTTCTGCTACCCACCATGATTGCCTGCCTACCTGTTCATCACATGGAAAAGGAGGTGGCCCTCTAGCTTGTAGAGAGTTGTCAAGTGCAAGAGAGCTGAAATAACAGTGAACACCACACCACCACATAAAACCACTTTTTTACATTAGCATTGTCTATTTTATGAGGTAAAGCACATTGGGCTGCCACCCTACTTCTGTGCTATTATCTTCACAGCTCGTAAGAAAACCAAGGAAGAAGGTATCAGAAGATGTGAAACTATACATTTTCTCCTATATTGTCTAGCAAAACTCAGTGAAGGTGTAAGAGATTATTGTCATCACACAGAGTAAATGCTTGCCCAGTGAAGTCCTGCCTGTGTGCACCAGGTAAGGCAACTTTGTTGGGAATGCCTTTTTGCTCTGCCAGAGCTGGTGACACTGTGCTGGTGTGTACAAGCTAGCCAAAATTCCATGCATGAATGTCAGTGTTTTCTAAATTGGTGATGTGTCCTGTCAAAAGACATTAGGATTGCTGTCTGCTGAGCCTTTTGCTCCTTTTCTTCTACTATTGGAATTCTACTATTCTCCATTTGGAGCCCAGGATGGGGAGAGCTGAGACTGCAAACAGCTTATACAGTTTTGACAGAAGTTAGATGCATTTTTCATTTGAAACTTCTTGATTCTGACACAGGACATTTCATCAGGTTATGAATTATATTAACAAAAACAGAACTGTGTTTTGTCTGTCTGGTTTCTCTGTGGGACAGTTGTGTCATTTTTTTTAAAGAATACCAGTGAAAGGCATCCTTTGTGTTTTCAATTTGGAGAGCACTAGTGAGGTGAAAAATACAGCCTAAGTGTTAAGTCTATTTTCATCAAGGGCACAACTGTGCATTTTGATGTTATGTTTCTGACTTCTCTCTAATCACAAAGGCAGAGCCTTTCTTCTGTGCTGCTTTCTATTTAACCTCCAAAACAACTGCAAAGTATTAGAATGACTCCAGTACCCTCTTCAGCATGAATGTTTCTTGAGCTTAAGAGAAATGCTCATGGTTTCATTAGGCTGGTTATCTGACAGGCTGCTCATAGAAAACAGCTGATTCTTATTTTTATTTCTTTTACTGAACAGCTTTGGCTTCCTGTGATCAATCTTCTTGGCTACAGCAGTAAATATGCTAAACTGCAGGTGCCAACAAGCTTTGAGACAGTCTCAGGCTTGAATGTTGACCCATGGCTGTGTTTTGTGTGTCATGAAATAGCCTACCTTGTGTACAACTATTTGGTCTATTCGTTGACTTGGGGTTTTAACTTAATATGTGCTTATTTACTTATGGAATTAGATCCAGTGTGGGAGAGATGCAAAGCAGCCAGTGGTTTAGGAGTTTAGTAAATAATCTCAGCTTTGTTCAGTTTTGCTCTAGGTCAGATTGCTGCATGGAGTAATTCCATATGGAAACCTGATTTGAGCTTACTCTAAGTAAATCTTAAAATGGATTTTGGCAAAATCCAGCCAGCCATCAGGAACCCATTCTCAGTTTCTGCTGAGGATTTCCTGATCGCTTTCTTAATTTAAAAAAAGCATCAACAAAAAAACAACAGCAAACAAGAAAAGCTTTGAAACTTTTTTGCTGTCTGAAATACTCGTTCCCCTCTCCCTGAACACTAACAATCAAAAAGCCCTTTAGGCTGCTCTAATTTATGCCAAGAGCTATAGAAGTTAGGAGGTGCAAACATGGCTCAATGACTTTGCCTTCCCCCCGTGCGCTTTGCTCCGCGCCGTTGGCGATGCGGCGCAGCCTCTCATGGGGGAGAAGCAGGATGGGGCTGAATTTCTGCCCTTCTGCCCTGATTCTGTGCCCTGGTGCAGAGCAGCAGCTGCCTGGTCTCTGTGCCACTGTAGTGTGTGGGCCACCAAAGCCTCTGCTGCTCTGTTAGGGATGAGAGGGAAGCACGGGGGTTTGAGCGGTGAGAGAGCCTCTGTGGGCTGCCTCCAGGGCTCAAGAGCCAGCGGTAAAATCCTGGCATTAACGAAGCTGTTGACAGAAATACTTTGGTCCCACTGAAGCATGGCCAAAAATGTAAAAACATTTTGAAAACAACACTTGAGGCAGCTCAGTGTATCTCCCTCAATAGAGCGACTGAAAGCATAAGTAAACAGAAAGATTTACTTGTGTTGGGAACAAACATAATTAAAAAAAAATGTGGGTAGGGAAACAAGTACACACAAAAAAATCCTCTCCTGTAATTTGTCTGAACGATGTCAAATGTGAACAAAAACCCTGAGATAAAACTTGGGTTAGAGAGTAGAAATTCTGGCAGGGCTATTTTGAAGTGGGGCTCTTAGGAAAAGCTGCTGATTGAAATCAATACAGCAAGACCCAGAATCTGAAAAGACCTTTTCTGAGATCTGAGAGGGTCACTGAGCAGAACTGTCAGTTGATAGTATTGAGGCTGCAATTGCCTTCACCAAGGTGCTTCAGTGTTTGCTTTAGTGACTTCTTGCAACCAGTGGCTGAGCATACATTTAACATCCCACCTGAGACCACCCTGCTGGGGGAGGGAATTTTTTAAAGACTTCTATAGCTTGAACAACTCCCTCACCAGCCACATCACCATGTCATATTTTCTGTATACTAATCAATAATGTTTGATTAATGCACTGAATCAGATTAATTGAAGAAGTTACTATTTATGGAGACAAAAAGGACTGAAGTTCTCTGTTTTCTGCTTCTGTTTTTTAAAAACATTCATTCATTTGAATTTTTAACAAATTGTGATTTATCACAGGAAACATTTTTAAGCAGACCTTATTCAACATTATCATTTTCAAACAATATCAATAGACCATTTTGGTTTGAGTTTATTTACCGATTATGTAAGACTTGATTAGGTAATGGCTTCACAGAGATGGGCAAAATACAGATACTCCATAAAATTCAAATTACTGTGAGCATATCCTGGTAGTTTATCAGAAGGTGATGGAAATAAACTGAGAAACTGCATTTCCATTTTTTTCATGGCATTGTTTTTCCTGCACCAGAATGGCACTGTTACAGAAATACTATCAAAAAATCAAGAGTGAGAACAGAACTTTTTGTTTATGCCTTAAAGGAATTAGCTGCATTTTGATTACAGGGTACATGTATAATCGCTATTTTAATGTGTTGTTTTTAATGCACACTTAAAAACATGCTACTTTATGAGCATGTGAATAATTCATTCAAATTCAATTACACTGTATTTGTATTTCAAGGAGGTGCAGAGGAGAGAGAGCATTCAGGTGCAGTTTGCCCAGCCCAATATTTCCATTTTAATTACTATCTATTTTTAGCACTCCGCTTCTCAGCAAGTCACTTCAGTTCACTGAGATAAGTGAGGCTGTACAGACTGGTTCCAGCAAAAAATCTCAAAACCTCTCTTTCTAGTTGTAATAATTTCCTGAGAGAATGAAGCCCATGCAACCACTTGTGGATCTAAATTCTCAAAAATTCTGTAAAAATAGGATGCTGCAGAGAAGCAAGAGACCATCTGTGCCACAGCTCAAATAAAGTGAGACACAAGCTTTTCTTTTTGACAACATCAGAAGATGGAACCCTAGATGCAACACTCCAGACCTTAGAGAGTGAAATTCTGTGGGTTATCTTCCCACAGAACTGCTTACTTCATTGTATTTAAAGTTACCTCATTACTATCCATTCAAGTCTAGTTAGTAGATCACTTCATGTGCCTTGAAAAGGTTAGATGGTCTACTGCATCAGGAGATAAACAAACATTAAAAAATGTCCTATTACAAGTGGATTTGAGTCTGTAAAATGATTTAATATTTAAAAAATAATAACCTGATTTAGGACTGCTTTCTTGAATATTAATAAAGTTAGAGAAAAAAATATGTGTATTTTCAAGCAGTGTCCTTACTTTTACTGTAATATTTCTGTTCAGCTGATTTTTGTTACCATGTCTTGGAAATTATTTGGGAAGATAGTGAAGACTGCTATGAAAATGTATTATATGGTCATAAACAGTTCATTGTCATAAACAGTAAACAGCTAGTTTTAAAATCAAATTATAACTGATAAAAGGAAATGCATTGTGCTATCAGACATTGCTACAATGAACACATAAATTCCATGAGGTGAAGAAGGACAAGGAGAATTCAGGCAAATTTAGTGGCACAATGCATTTGCTATATGGATTGCACTTATCTTTTTATTTGCCACAAACATGTAATTTACGTGTAACAGAATGGAGATGCACGACACTACAAATTACATGCTGGAGGAAAGAAGACTTTGGCAGTATGTAATTTAAATTAAATAGTGTGAAATAGAGAAGTGTAGAGGTCCAACTATATCTTGGTGTAAGTGTGTTATACATATAGGTTTTTCAAAAACACTCTTCCAATTCGCTTTTACTGTCAGTCAGATGCAATAATATTAAAATAACAAGCACCTGAGGTGACCTGAGGTTTTTCAGTGTTTATATGGCTGTATCTAGGTTCAGATCCTTAGTGTCTCTCCCAATAGACCATATTCCATATTTGCCAGTTGTACACCTCCACTCCCTGGAAAGTGGTTACCTGTTGCTGAACTGCTGCAGCTGTGAAGGATCTAGTCACTGTCTTGGTCAGTTTTACTCCCAAAACATGTGGCAATCTGAGAAAATATCTTGGTTTTCCCATAGATTTTAATTCATTTTGTTTTTAACCTTGTACAAAAATCCAAATAAAAGATATTTCATTACACAGACTGAAAAAAAATAGCAGAGGTAAGAGTCATTCAGGTTCTTACAAGGATAACAAAGAGGCACGCAGATCTACAGAATAAATTTCTGTCTGGAAACTGATGGATGTGTGTAGAAGGAACACAGACACAAGACCACAAAATGAAATTGGCAGGAACATAATTACCTAAGCTTCCTCTAACTTAAAAAGAAAGATTGAGAGGACTTACTAGCAACTAATATGCTTTTGTTTATCTGCATTGGTTGATTTGCTATCTTTTGCATGAGAAAAATAACTTTAGCACTATAACAAATCTGCCCAACTCTACATACCTTATTCCAAAAATATTTCAGCAAATCTAGCAGTGGTTTTCTGTGAGTAATCAGTGACACCCCAGATCTTCAGTGAAGAGAAAAGAATAGATATAGGGTTTTTAAAAATGTCTTTTTCTTGTATCTGGGACAAAACACAAGGAGAAGTGCCTGTGAGTCTGATCACTAAGGAAACAGAGGAGAAATAATAATTTCTCTTTCTGTCAGAGTCTGTGATTCAGATTCTGGTATCATTTACAGCTTCATTAAAATCAGGTTATTCCCAAACAATCTGGAAAGACAGATGTTTGGGGACTGTTTATGTTTCTATATCCTTTTTCATGCAATGATAAGAGAATACATACTATCAATATTTTTTTTCCCAATGGCCTTATGGCTAGAAGACAGTAAATGAGACATTCAAACTGATTTCCAGGCATTGTTAACCTTGACAAGGCACCAAGTATGTGGCTAAAGACCAGTTTTGAAGTCTTTGTGCCTGATTCCCACCCCAGCCATTGTAGCACAAGACAGGAGGTTGCCTTCACTGCAGTCAGATGTCCACCTTGAGCAATTTTACAACAGGTTAATAGAGGCAAATAAAGAAAGTATTCTTGAATCACAATGGTGTAAAAGAGAGAGAAGGCAAAATGAGCCTGTCTTACAACAATATACACTGTTCTCACGGATTCTTAAATGCTGTTATAAACAAACAGCAGGTGGTTTTAATTGAAATTATCCTCACTAATTTTTAAGCTGTCACAGACAGATCTAAAGCAATTTATTGTGGTCTAGTTGGAGTGGATTGCTTTTTTCCTTGGAAATGTTCAAATGTTCAAATTGTCTTCAATTTCAAGTAGAGGCATCTTCTTGGCCTTGCCTGAGCATACAGATCTTTGAAAAAAGCAAGACAGAAATTTATAAAATATTCCAGGAAGATCAGGTCACATCTTCCCCAAAAGTTCCTTAACAACTTTTTTAACAATATCAACAATAACTTGTGCAGGTTTTGACAAGTGGGCCAGTAACAGTGAAAAAAAAAATTTAAAAAATCAATGGTCACCTCAGGTACAGAGCTATTGCTCATGAACAGATTGATGTGTTCACACACAATTGCTCTGAGAGGCCCTAGACATGTTGGGGTCAAATTGGCAAAACAGGTAGCTACTGGGTTCTTGCAGCAGCCTCTGAAAGAGAGAGGCAGATGTCTATTCTGTCTTGCAAACACATTCTTTTACAATGTGTTACTTCATCTCTTTTATTGCTCAAGAGGAAAGTGGGAGACAGAGAATCAAGGATAACACTAATGATAGGCCATGTGGAATACATAAACAACGTTGTTC
>WBNQ01048676.1:6106-16378 GCA_013401375.1 Spizella passerina | reverse complement strand
TTTTTTTTTGCAGTTCTGACTGCAAACCAAGCCTATGTGAGCAGCCTGAGATGATTATGATCTCAAAAGCAGCAAAAATCATCAATTTTCTGCGATCCTGCTTTACCCAGTGGAGATGTCCAGATTCAACACTTTGGGGCTCTAGTGCCCTTTTCTTCCTCTTATTTCAGTATTTGTTTTGCTAACAGCTTCTTCTGCTGTGGAACTGGTTGCTGTAAAGAAAAAATCCCCTTGTTTGCCTAGAATCTCTATAGTGAGGGATTTTGTTTGTGTGGAGAGAAGGAAATGAAGGATGGAAATATTAATAGAGGAAGCACACATGTTTTAGATGATGTATTATATGTATCCCCTTGTTTCTTGTTTTACTTCTCTGCATTTTTCATTTCTCCAAGGATCTTCTATTTAAAAAAATCACCAAAAGAAGAAGTGATGCTTTTCCTATGCATCAACTTGAAGACATTTTGGTGGGACTTTGTTGTAGCATCACTTCAGTTTTTCAGTTCCTCATGGAGAGGCGTGGACCAGGATCCCAACCCTGACCAAAACCTTTCCAACCTAAGGGAGTTGAATTTAATTTCAATTTACTGCCTTGCTGTAAGGCTGAGGGACAATTCCTCTGGCTAAACTCAGTGAGGAAAACCTTGTTTCTCCTGGCACAGCATCAAAATGGTGGTAAATAAGGTTTTCCAGATTTTATTTGTAATTACAGCATCAGAATCACCTTTACAGACAGAGAAATACTTATTTCAGATCTTAAACTCCTAAAACAGAGGCTGTGGTTTATATCATCTGCATGTAATGTCCATGGCCATTATTAATTCCCCCAGTAACTCTTTACTATTAGAAAAAATTTGCATTGCAGGACAGCAGGTATCTACCAGCAGGTATGGTTATATTTTTTATTTTAGCTTCTAATGCAGCAGCCTTTCATCCCTCTCTGGAAGATTTACCTTTAACCTAAAATCTTTCACCCGTTATCTAGAATGTATAATTATAAATACATTGTCGTCTAGAGTAAGTACAATTAAAAAGGGTAATTAGTTTCCCTCCCTCTCTCCCATCCTCCCACCCAAGTCCTTAGGTTTAATTTTCATGATTATGTTAGATTAGGAGTAATTTTAAATCATGGTATCCAGTAGAGACTACTCCTACTCTGCAGCTCTTTTCAACAGTTGTTTATGGTAGTTTCAGCCTCTTTCTGCCTCTCTGAGGCTCTTTATTTTTAAAGCAAGGCAGACAAGGCCTAAAATTATTCCATTAAAGAGGTGCAATTTTTGTAATGGGACTTAGAGTGCTCTGCAGAAGTGCAGGCAAGTTTCTTCAATATCCTGAGCATTATTCGCTCATTTAGTTAAATGATGTTTCTAATTCCCTGGTAATTACATGTAATGAGGCACTCTTTCTCTTCTTGATGAGACTTTAGCTTAATATGAGATGTCGTATTTTTTCTTTTTTTTTTTTTTTTAGGGATAATTACCCTTCCCAGGAAAAGCAGGGGGTTTGTTGTGCAGAATATATAGCAAATTATTTTATTTCCTGCCATCTTGACTGCCAGTAAATTATAAAATTAAGTTTCACTGGAGCATTAGCACCATTTTGGAAAGGCTTGAGATTTTTTTTTTTTCCTTATTCATGTATTGATGTCCTTTGGGAGTGTTGAGCTATTATTCATGGAATAGATGTTTTTCTGCCAATTTCTAGTATTAGATGGTATTGAAGCAGCAACATAAGTTTAATTTTTTTGCCTGGATAATATCCAGTACAGAATGGTCTTGTTAGATGCTTTTTCTATCAGGTAATTATCTTTATAAAGTTTTACTAACATTCCCCCTTCCTTGGTGACTAATTAAATTTATTTTTATGCATGTTGTAATATTAAATGCAGGGGGACTTTTTCTATTCAGTTCTGGATGAATGTTCATAGATTTCTTGCACAGTACAACATTTAGGGCATTGGAATGAATGAAAAGCTGCAGGGATACATAAAGTTAACAACAATAATGCAGCATTTAGCTCCAGTAAACATGAAATCAACAGTGGTTTTAATTACTCTTCATTTCCTACATTTTGTCAGTGTCATTTCCTTCCTGTTATTCTGATGAGGTGATTCTTGTCTGGCTTTGTTTGTTTTTGGTTGTTTGTTTGTTTTGCTTTAAAATTCAAAATACTGTAAAAATTATGAATGGAATACCATCTGAGAGTCAATTTGTATAAGGGTGATATCTGCATTAGGAGCTGAATTTCCATTTTTAAAGCCATTTAAATGTCTAATTCTTACACGAAATTCAGGGATAGATTTATCTCTCTTACCTTCAGCTCTCCAATGCCAGGTTTTTGGTATAAATGAGGAAGAACCAGGCTCCCCTATTTTCAGTGTTTGGAATATTGTTAAATAACAGCTTTTTGGGCAAGAAACATCTGTTCTGTGCCCTCACCTTGCAGGAGGAATGAAACTGAAATCAAACTCCAGTAAAGGGGAAAACCTCCTTGTCCAGCAGGGGAAGCTGGAGAGGGAATGGGAGGAAGGAAGGTGATGCTACCAAAATCCTGTGTGACTTCATTTCCTCTCTTTGGAAGAGGCATTTTTGCAGCCAGCTGGGAAAATTTACCCTGCTCATCTTGGCAGTGGCACTTTTGGAAAAGAAGGCCATGGAAGAAGCTTTATTAATATGAAGATGCCTACTGCCATGTGAATATATTGCATTTGCACCCTTTGAAGTTGATCACACTATTTACATGCTTTAAAATATGTTCATTTAAGGGTTTGGTAGGGTCAGCATCTGAATCTGTGGTGATGAAAGGATTAAGTCTGGAAACTGGTGGGCTCTTTTATCAGCAGTGCACTTTTCCTGTCTAAGAAACCACAGTGCTGCAAAGTTCTAAATATAAAGGCACATCTTCATGATAAAACCAAAATTTTGAGAGGCTAAAGTGCAATCAGCGGTAGAAAATAAATGTCATAAATAACTTTTTGATCCCAAATACTGTGACCCCAATTCTATAGAAAGAAGCTGGAAAAATATGACTGCATCTCACTCTTTATTTCATCTTAAGCAATTTGACATCAATCAAATGACTATAGAGGCAAAGGCATGAACGTTTATTTCCCAGCCCACAGGATTGCTGTCAAATTGCAATTTTCAAAATTGAAAGAGTTGTTAAGCTAGATTTTCTCCATTTTCTTCCTAGTTCTTTCCCTCATACTTTCAGAAATGTGCCTCTCAATTTCGCAGTGTACTATCCTACAATGTGCGAGGAAATTAAAGCAGCTCCTGAAAAAATTCCTTACCATGCAGTGGCAAAATCTCATTTTCCTGTCTGCAACCCAGTGCATGAATCTGGAGGAAGACTACATCAAAGAGCAGGGAATGAATGAAATTTGAGCATTAAGATAATGCCCTGGTGAGGCTGGCAGCTAAAAGGAACAAGTTTGGTTCCCTCGTGTTACATGGTTTAAAACTCTCTGGCCAGGACTGGTTACCTCCAGCCTGCTGCAAATCAAAGTTTGTCAAACATTGCAAAGGAGAGGAACCTTTAAGGGTGTTAGCTTGGGGCAAAATCTGCTCCTCAATATTAGAGGGAGGCAGGACATTGAAATTAAAAGCTTTTGCAACAACAAGAAGTTGGAAGTTGGTTGAGATCTGTGGTCCCATTATCAAGAAAGCTACAGAAACCCTCTCTCATTAAGTTTCTCTGAGTTTCTGAAAGCCAAAGCTCCTGGATAGCCCTGAGCAGGTCAACACGTCCCTCATCTTTAAAATCAACAATAATGTTCTGCTCGTGTCTCCCAGCTGCCTCAGTCTGGTAGGAACTTCAAAGCCTGCCTAATATATGCAATTTTCTCTTAAAACAAGAACAACAAAAAGCTTCTAGTGGAGAGAGTGTCTGTCTCAGCTGTGCTGACCCACATTCAGCCCTGAACCCTGCCAAAGGAATTCCAGCTTCTTTCTAAGATGCTGCCACAGCTGTTGGGGTGCAGGGTGGTTCTGAGGTATCAAGTGTGATGCAGGAGATAGCAATCAGCTCCACAACTGGTTCAGTTCCATATTTAAATAAGGAAAAATTATTAGGTTTATGTTATTAGGCCCTGAGATGCACCTGGTGGGCAGGAGAGGAGTGAAGGTAAGTTAGGCTGATACAGGAGTCTGAGCTTGTCAGCACCTGATTTGCTGTTTTTCAAACACTATTCTTCCCCAGTGTTTGGATTTTCCATTTTCATCTCTTAGTCTCCCTATGATTTAGCTCTAGGAATTTATCTGATGAAGGAAAAAAGTAAAAACAGGTGGGAGTGGAGAATAGGAAACCCAGCCTATTCCAGTTGCTCAGATTTTACATTTTATACCATAATGAGATACTACCATGCTGTGAAGCTTCAGTATAAAACCCTGCAAAATCATGGCAGTTTGGGGTTTATTCCAGGGCCTGAAGATTGGCAGGTGCCACCACACTGAGCTGGCCTTGCTTGTGAATATACAGACATTCAGATGTGTACATCAGGCAGTTTTGGACAGGAAATGCTGGAGAATTATTCCCTGTTCTTGAGGAAAGGGTGATAAAGGGGCTCAAACCCCCAGCTGGTGCTCAGGGTGGAGCTGGGCAGAGCAGGGTGGCTGCTCTTTGTGCCTGCCAGATGTGAGATGGGGAGCAGCTGCTTGGAGAAGGGTCCATCCCCCAGGACAAGGGTCCATCCTCCAAGAGAAGCATCCATGCACCAGGAGCAGGGTCCATCCCACAGTAGCAGAGTTCATCCCCCAGGAGCAGGATCCGTGCCCCAGGAGAAGGGTTCATCCTCCCAGAGAAGGGTCTCTGCCCCAAGAGAAGGTCCATGCCCCAGGAAAAGTGTCCATGCCCCAGGAGAAGGGTCCATCCTCCAGGAGAAGGGCCCAGCTTTCAGAAGAAGGGTCCATTCCCCAGGAGAAGCATCCATCCCCCAGGAGAGGGGTCCATCCCCAGGAGAAGGGTCCCTGCCCCAGGAGCAGAGTCCATCACCCAGAAGAAGCATCCATCACCCAGGAGAAGGGTCCATTCTCCAGGAGCAGGGTCCATGCCCCAGGAGAAGTGTCCATGACACAGGAGAAGGGTCCCTGCCCCAAGAAAAGGGTCCATCCCCAGGAGAAGGGTCCCTGCCCAAGGAATAGGGTCTATCTCCCAGGAGCAGCATCCCTGCCCCAGGAGCAGCATCCATGCCCCAGGAGAAGGGTCTGTCCCCCAGGAGCAGGGTCCATCCCCCAGGAGAAGGGTCCATGCCCCAGGAGCAGCATCCATGCCCCAGGAGCAGGGTCCATGCCCCAGGAGCAGGGTCCATGCCCCAGGAGCAGGCTCCACCTTTCAGGAGAGCAAAGGGAAGCTCAGCCCAGCTCCAGATGAGCCTCTCAGCCCGGGCTGGGCTCTCTGAGGAGCCCACAGAACTCTCTCTAACCCTTGCTCTGCTGCAGGACGTGTCCAGCAGCCACCGGCAGCGTGGGTCAGTGCATGGCCCAAGTCTGCCAGGCCTGGCCCAGGTCCAACACTCCTTTCACAGGGGCTAATTAGGAGCCATCAGATTAAATTCCCTGTGACTTTATTAGTGTCTCTAAGCCAATGACCTGCAGGCAAACCCCCTGTGAGTAAATCAGAGCAGTAACCATTTGTTGACGTTTCTGTCTGTCAGCCCCAGACACGGGCCCGTGTCCTGCTGGTAAATGTGGCTCTGTCACATGCACTTACAGCACTGCTCGTAGTTGAGATTGTTACAAATGCCTTTATCCATTCCCATTGACATTTTAAACAAACGGTGATATATTTAGTACAATAATTACAGTTATTTGATTACCTTTCTTTTAGCCTGAAGTAGAAGGCAACTGACAGATGTGAATACCTCCGAGACCAATGCTCTGTAATAAACTAACATTATTTATTACAAGATGCATTTTATTAATAGGAATTGGCAGTAATTAATTCAGTAAAGTTGATGTTACTAATAATTACATGTAATTCATGAAATATTTATGAAAGAAAACTGTGTATAAAAATGACGAAAAGGTCATTTAGCTAATTAGTTAATAAATGTCACCAACATTTCTAGCGAGTCTCTCTAATTCTGAACACTTTCAGCTTTTTCTTAGGGAAATACTTTTTGAAACATTTTGTTTTCATGTGTGATATGCTGAGATGGAAGTCAACATTTCTGGTTATTGTTTTGAGCCAATGCATGTACTGTTTCCTTTGCTAATCCACTTTGGCCTCTTTCCTTGTTCATAGTGAAAGATCCTAATTAGAGATAGCACGAGCTCAATCTAATTTAGGTTATCAGTGACTTGTGGTGTCTCCCAGTTTAAGGATATATGAATATATCTCTGTCTTTTTAACTTGATTCCACTGACTTTCCATGGAATCAAATAACCATCATCCAAATTAATAGCTGACATCTGAACTGGAAAAATCTTAATGTCATTTCTGCCCAGATTGAATGCAATGGCAAAAGAGCCCATTGACCTCGTGAGCTGCAGGATCAGACCCTGGGTCTTGGGACTCTAGGTGGTCAGGGTGACCCCAATATACATTAAAAAGTCTCTTTTCACAGCCCAGTGCTTGAAGAAGGAGTAAGAATCTTCATTTCTTGGTCTCAAGGTTGTTTATTGTATCTTATCTATAAAATTCTTTCTCCTGTCCTACTGAGGTCCATCCAGCAGGACAGTCAGAGGCACTCTGCCTCCCCGGGGTGGTGTTATCTTTTTATACTAAAAACTACATGTACAATATTTACAATTACTTCCCAACTCCTATCACCTGTGTTAGACAGTGAGCTTCTACTCTAAACCAATCTAAAAATGCCAGCATCACAGCAGAAGATGGAGGCCAAGAAGAAGAAGGAGAAAGGCTGGACGTGCCCAGATTCCTCCATCTTGCCCTCTGAACTCCCATGCTAAAAAAACCCAAAATATTTTTTCACCCTGTGATAAATTCACTGTCATTCTACGTAAACTTTTGTGGCTTGTAATCCTTTATATAAGGTGAGTAATTGTTCTTTCCAAGGGCTCAATCAAAGGCACAGGGGTCCTGGGCTCTGTGCCCCCTGGGCAGGGGCTGGAGCCCTCCAGGGCAGCCAGAGGAATTTCCTGGGTTCTGACACCTGGGCTGCTCCATGGTCATGGCTGGAACAGTGACTTGGCACCAGTTTTTGGGAGCCTTTGCCATGGGATGTGCTGGTGTTATTTGCAGGGGAAGGTGCAGAATGAGGTTCTCTTGTCAAACAGGGTGTAACACAGGCTGGTTGAGGTTGTGTTTGGTCAGTGCCAGTTTTCCAGAGATGTTCAGATGGTTTGAAGCACTAAGAGTGAGAGAATCCACATCTTCTTGCCACCTTCAAACTTGGGTGGGGTGATGCTTCAGTTTGGTGCTGCTAGTCCTTGTCAAACACAAATTACTGGGCTCGAGGAGGAGTTTTGGCTATGAAATTCCTTGTTGCCTTCTGAAGAAAGGCAGGCTTGGTGATCTAATCACGTTCTTGTCCATGAATCTGTGAGAGCCACCTTTGCACTTCCCTCATTCTGGCATTGCTCTCTGCTCATAGAGCTGCTTCCAGCTCTCTGAATTTTGGCAGAGGAGGGAATTTCTCAGGGACCTCAGGGATGAGGAGGTGAAGAGAGCATCGTGCTCACTGCCCTAAATCCAGGAGTGGGGAGTGGTGACCAGGGGCTGATGTCATTTCTACACGCTGCTCCGTGGGTGGGTTCAGTGGCTCTGGAGCAGCTCTGGGCAGGGAGATGGACACAGGGCTGCCCTAAATCAGGGAGGGGATGTCTTGCAGTTGAGTATTCCTCAAAGGGCTCTGTCTCAGTTCTGCTCAGTTTTCCTCTGTTATTCCTCTGTTATTCCTCTGTTCTCTGCCCCAGTGATGCTCACTGACAAGGAACTCCCAGCCAACATTCACCATGAGGTCCTGGAAAGCAAACCAGTGTGTGGAGCCACGTTTCCTCGTTTTGTGAGTGGGAGACTGCTGATCACCGGGGGAACTTTGCTTCTCAGAACACATTCCTCAAGTTTGCCATTCACAACAGCAACAAAATATCCAAGGATCAGCCCTTTATTAAGTGCCAGGCTCAGGCACATCCAAATCCATGACTTTGTACAGTAAAATACCAGGATATACAGAATTACACACTGATTATCTCAGGTCTGCTTCTTTACCATGAACAAGTATGAATGTATAAACAATATAAAACCTAAATGTATAAATAACATAAAAACAATATCATGGCCACCATAAGTTATGCATTGGGAAAAAATTATTTTATTTAGCAATGAAAGAGGTGTTAACACCTCCTGACACCCTTGTGGTCCCTGCTGAGGTGGCCCTGTCCCTGGCTGATGGCATTCCCTATGGAAAACACATATCTGTGTGGTGTTGAAGAGGATGAGCCAAAGCCATGTCAATCTCTTGGTGCTCCCCTACGAAACCCATCTCAGCTCATCAGTAAATGCCAAGGTTTGGCCTTGCAGTACTCTACAGCCTAAGTGAATAGGAAAACAATTTTCCGAGATTATTTTAATTGCCTGCCTCGCAAAATAAAAATGAAAAAGCTCTTGTTGTTTTCAATTAATAAACAGACTCTCAGGAAGAAATAGCTTCAGCAGCAAGCAGAAGGAATGGCAAAACAAGGGGAATATGCCCAGGATATGTGCAAACCCACAGCACCTCTCCCTGCTCTGGGAACCCTCTGAGCTTCCCTTCAGCTCCAAACAGTCCCCACGATGGGCAGCCACCCTGGGAAAAGCTGAGCAGTCCTGAATTGCCTCAAATGCGCTTCCTAACCGGGAACTGGTCCTGATAGAACAATCTGAAACTCTCTGGCTCCTTATCTGCTGTCGACATCATTTTTCAGAAGGGGCAACAGCACCAAATTAAATCGTTGTGCTGCAGACAGTCTGTCTGATTGCCTTGTGGCTGTTGCCCATTCTGAAGATTTCCTCCTGCAGTTTAAAACTAAGCCAAGAGGAAAGTTCATCTCGTGTGCACACAGATGCACACAACCCCCTTCTCTTACTCAACGATGAGATGCATCTACATCTTAAGGAATTCAGAGTCCAGTTGTTCTATGCCATTCCCAGTTCTTGATGGTTGAAAATGTCAGGAATTCCCTTCTCCCCCCATGTTTTTGTTTTTTTCCCCCAATCCAGACTAGGAACTTGAAAGAAAGGAAATAATAAAGTGTATATAAATTAGTTTAATCCAAATATTATTTGTGGAAAGAAGCACAAGGAAGTGTGACTGGCTGTGCTTGTATCTGATTTGTTGTGTTCACTTAAGGCAGGAGCAGAAGGCTTGGTTGTCTCTTGTCTCTGGTATTTTTTGTCTTCTTGCCACGTATGGAGCCCAGTTTGTCTGCAGAAGGTTTGGTTTTTGACTGAGATGCAGCTGCTGGGGCTGAGCAGACACAGTGAGCACCGTGGGAGGGAAAGAGGCTGGGAAATGAGATGAGCTGCAAGCAGCAAATGGATTTGGAGAACCTGATTGCTGTATAACAGAAGGACCCTCTGGGATGTATTTTACTTACTGGTGGGCAGGAGAGAGCTGTGTTCTTGGGCCGTGTTTCTGAGGGCTGCAATGCTCACTCATCACCTTTGGATTGTGTCCAAGTGCTGCCCAGCATCCCGTGGCTCTCGGGCAGCCTTCAATCAAGGAGGAGGAGGAGGAGGTCACTCTGCATCTCATTGTGAATGCACCTCCTGGAGCACCCCGGGCCAAGCAGAGATTTCTGCCCCACGGGGAGGTTTGATCCTTAGGAAGAGAGGAGGAAAAGCAAGAGGAAAAGCTTCTCTCCTGCTCCAGTGGGTTATTGGGTGTGTCATCAACTAACGCCCCCAGCTCTTCCCCCAGAGCTCGGTGTTGTGGGATCCAAGTCAGTCCCCCTGTGTGCCCCTGGACTGAGGACAGGGATGAGGACAGGGATGAGCTGTGTGTTCGGGATGGAGCAATTCCCCATGGATAGAACAGCTTCAGTTGCCAGTTCATGCTGTTGGCTCCTGCTTCAGACCCTGAGATGCTGTAATTGCCCCATCTCTCTCCATGGACTCCAGAACAGTGCTCCCTGCATTCCTGCTCAAGTTTTGGTTTGTTTCTTTCTTCAGGAAGTCACAAACCAGCAGATGAAATCCTCCCAAATCACTCTATAGGCACAACATAATATAATCTATAACCTATAACCTATAACCTATAACCTATAACCTATAACCTATAACCTATAATCTATAATCTATAATCTATAACATATATAACATATATAACATATA
>WBNQ01048674.1:3145-24209 GCA_013401375.1 Spizella passerina | reverse complement strand
ACAGATGTTGAAGACCTTCACAACATACAAAGTTTAATCAGGTATTTAGGCAAAAGGCCTTCTCTGAAATTCCAGTTTATGTACTATTAGCTAAAGTTGGTATTATCTGACATGTTTCAAAGAAGCCTAAGAGTTAGTATCTAAATCTCACTTGAATGATTTTGAACTGATAACATTTATATTTGTGGGATTTTTCAAAGCATTCTGTAAAAAAATTAAAATACACGGGCAAAGAGGGAGAAGATATTTCCTTGTTTTTATTTGGAGGGTAATTAAAGCTACAAGAAAAGAGTCAAAACTAATAAATAAAACAACTTCGTAGAATGAAAAAAAAAAGATAATAGATTTATTTCTCCTTTTTTTTTGTTAATTTTACATTTTTTTCTAAAAACCATTAGTGAATAAAACCTAGAAAATTCAGGTTGATATATGTAACTCTTTTTCTTAATTCCAGAAGCAAGATTGCTTGTGAAAGTTCTAGTAATACTCATAACACTGGAAATGCTGTCAGTAACTGTTTGTTTTTCAGAAGTTGGCATGTTCAAGGTCAGCACCATTTCCTGAAATGCAGATCAACATCTGTATTGTTGTGTGGTTTGCATAAAACAGTTGGCTTATAGGTACAATTAGACCCTCTTTTTCATTATTTCTTTCCTAATTATCTTGTCAAGGAAAACATAGGAGAAAACAACTGAACAACTGGCTAGTAAATGCACTTTTGTGAGTGTCCAGATGTTTTAAATGGTTCTGTAGTGTAGAATTATTCATTGTTAAAACCAATGTTTTCAATAAGTGTATAATGCAGTTAACTCCAGGAAGCTAAGTTTCTGTTCTGACAGGCAAACTTCCTAAGCAAATGGATTAATAGGAACTACAGGTAGAGAGTTGTAAATGTGGGAACACCTGAAATTATGTTTTTTTTCCTGCCATATCAAGGTGTGGTTATGAAGCCTCTTGAAATGTGTGTGTTGGCATTGTATGGTGGGAATCAGGATACACTGGTTTTGCTTTTGGTTTTATCATGGGTCTTCTCTGATCTTGCATAAGCACTACATTTTTCATCTCACTCTTGTCTGCATTCATCACAAAAAGAAACATTATAATAACCTTTTTTCTTGGAGAGTTTTTTAATCTTGAGAGNGTATCCATTCAAAAATAATCTTCACTTGGAGGAAATTCCTGCATGTTCTCTGAGTCAATCAATCGTTACTCTCTTATCTGTTGAAAGTTGCGCTGTATTAGTCCTGGTGCTCTTAGAACTATCATCAATTTTTTAATGCTGTCCTAAATCCTGAAGCCTTAAACTTACATGTTTTTATACTTAGGTATTATTCAGGGAAGATTTCCTAGCTGTATTTCAGCTGTTTGTTATTATTTTTTTTCCCATTTATTTTTTAGAACAAAGCACAATAAGGATCCCAGAATTTAGTGTGGAAATGAAATTGCAGTTCTTTTTTTTTGTAGCAGCAGACATAAATGTGCATTGGGACAGAAGCAGAGGATATGGAAATTTAGACAAAGCATCTCCTAGTTACAGGAGCTATTTGTCACCTCTCAGCCTGGAGCCTCTGGACGTCCCAGGGAAAACCTTAAATGTGTTGCTCTGAAATGGTTTCCTCTTGCTGTGATGCTGCAAGATACTTGGTGTGCCATAGGTACCCAGTCCTACCTTTGGGGAGCAGTGGTGGACAGCTGGATCACAGGCTGATTGATGTGCTGGGTTCTCCCGTGGCCCAGGAGCAGCAACCACAGGGAACTGAAGAGAGCCAGCAATCTACACAGTGTTTAAAGTAAAATCTCTGCATCCGGTTATTTCCAGCCTCATGTTTTAAGTGTTGCTGAATAGTCCTGTAGATCTGTCCACCAGGATTTTAGACTTTCTTTTGAGAGGTTATCAACCCCTCTGCTGGTTTTATAGAATGCAGAAGTTTGGGTGAATTCAGTGCCCTCATGAACTCACCATTTCAAATCTTTGTTTAAATCTCTGTTCAGGTCATGCATGACAGTGAATTTAAGACTCTCAATTTACAGGTGTTTAGTTTCGGATTTTTTAGAGTCCTAATAGAACAGTTATGGCCTGATCTCATGGTGTACCAGGAGACCTCAAGCCCTCCACTCTTTGAGATTCGAAGGGTGTAAGTCATAGGGAATCTGCTCAGGACCGTGATACTTGTTTTGTTAGCTAATCATCCTGGTGGCTACAACATCAGTGCAGCCCTGCCCCTAATTTATCTATCTTGCAGATCTTGCTAGGCCTTTTTGCTCTTGTGAATGAAAGAGAGAGAAGGGGTTTTGGATAGAAGTTTGGTTTTTGAGATCCATCATTCAATGCACTGATATAAATTATATTGATTGCATTGATTTTTCCTTCATATAGAGCTGGATTTTGATTGCAAAAGTATCTGGGTTGTTCTAGAGAGTCATTGTGGAAAGGGATGAGAAATATTTTAATGTAATCTGTCTCAATATGAAAAAGTTATTACTCAGAATAATCTAAATTCATTTTCATAACTCTCAAGCAAGTTTTGCTTTTATTGTCTTTTGTAGCCCTTCCTTCTCCCCCTCCTCCCAATCCTTGTAAACTGCATATTTACTCTCTGAGTGCAAGAACACTGTGGTGGCCTGAGATCCTGGTGACCTGCAGGCCTTTTCCAGTAATTAGGTCCATGTTTGCTCCATGGGAGATTCAATTAAAAATGAGAGGGGTTTTTATTATTATTATTCCCTACTGAAACCCCGCATTATGTTCTTGAGTGTTTATGTGACAGCATTGTAATGAGAAAATTTACTTTATTTAATTCTGTCCCTGTTCAAACATTATGGGCTCAAAAATTCCATTTGAGTATTAGCACAGCCCATCTGTCCTCAGAACAGTTGTGAAAGAAAGAGGGGAGAAACGTAGTGGCTGCTCACGTGGGTGAACAAAACTAATTTGGCCCTGCAGGTTTGTGTGAGCTTGGGGAAAAAATGATGGAGGTATTCAGGTTTTAAGATTTTTTGCAGCCTGAGACACCTGTAAAGCATGGGACACACTTTTACATGTTGCAAAAGCCCCCATGGCATGTTCCTGTGTGTCACTTCCACACAGAAATATGAAGTTGTAATTCCTACATTACATACCCGTTCTGTGGAAAAACTGTACTGAACACAGAACACCTGGGGTGTTCTGTAAAGGTTGCCAGGGCATTACTACACTCTTCCAGTGGCTTTTGCAACAAGAGTCAGTGCCCTCTTTAACTGCAGGGTAGACAATCAAATCTCATTTACTGAAAGGACAATATTTTCCAGTTTTTGGAGCCTTCGATGTCTTAACAGCAGCTCCCATGTGGTTGCTGTCTCACCAGACTGGGACATTCTGGAGGGTTAATTTCAGTTCTCACATGTGAATTCAAGCACAAGTGTGCTGATGTGTGTCCACTCTCTGTTTATTAAGTATAAAAAACACCACCTGGAGATAGCACATGTTGGCATATGTGTTGCTCATATGATGACCTCTGTATGTTTTGTTTTCTTGTTTTCCTTTTTAGATAACTGTGATGATGCATTGGTATCTCCCTTACCTTCAGCTGCCCTTACCAGTTCCTCTGAGCTCTTCAGTACTCACAGTCCCAGCTTTGCAAAACTCAACAGACGAGATGGTAAGATTGAAATATGAAATGCCTAAACTATTTGTTTTAATCACTTTTAAAAATAATATCTTTCTATGCTGTTTTTATGCAGTGCATTCAGTGCCAAGCTGAATAGAGCTGTTAATTTATGCTCCTGAGAGTGTGTTATGTAGGAGCTATTTCCTCCTTTATTATAGAAAGCTTCTATTAATTGTGAAGATCTCCACTTCCATTGTAGAAATATCATCAAGGAAGTTCAGACAGTCTTTTTGCTTTGGATGAGTTCCCATATTTTGAGAGTTTAAAGGTTGCTAGGTTTGAGATCCTATTCTAAAATGTGTTAAAGACAATAGCAACTAGGCATGAAATTCCAGTGGAATTCAGTGATTACACAACCCTGCAGAAATAGTGAATGTGAAAAACAACTTTTCAGACATTTGCCATCAAGAGTGTTTGAGGTCCATGTAATGAGTTCACACGCCAGGTGGAACTGTGAATATGAAGCATAGTACCGGAAAGGAGAAGTTGGCAGTATTTAGGGCATCATTTGACATCCTGTTGTAAATTCAGGTTGTCAGCTTTCATCTTACTTCCAAGGTAGAGCCTCTAAAAGTGGAAAGCCCTGTATTATCATAATACATGTGAATTTCATTTTAGGAAACACTAGAAAACCACTACTACAAAAAAGGTTTTAATTGAAAATAAATCAGTATTTTCCTTCTTAAACATCCCTGAAGTGTGTTTTACTCAAACACCATTTGATAAATCTATAGAAAGACAATAAAGAGCTCTCTCTTATATGCTTGGCACTAATGAAAAGGAGTTGCTTGGCCACTAAAGAAGTGTTAGATGGGAGTTAAAATATCATATTTGAACTCTTGAACCAGAGTTCCTCAGCAAGTCATGTGGTTACTGCTCAACAAAAGAAAGTTGTAAACATTGAGCATGATATTTGAGTTTGCCCTGCCTTTGTCTCCAGCTGCTGGCTGAGATGGTGAATAGATATGCTTATGTGATTGTGCAGATGGCTCCAATAGCTAATTTTATGTGCAGAAAAGAGGAAGACGTTAAAAATCAGTATTGCAAGTCAAGCTCTGGCTGTACTCTATATTAAAGAGATACTAACAATGTTTGAAATTGTGACAGTAGTTTCAATTTAAGGTCAGAAATTGAAACAGGTCTTAGTTAACTGTCCCGCAGTACTTTTGTCATGTAGTGAGGGGTAAGATATTGTAGTTTTTTAGCAATCCAGTATCACATTGGTAAAGTCCAAGCCCTAAGTAAGGGGGTTGTTTCAGCAACTTTGGTTTCATGTTTTGAATGCTTATGTGATAACTGATGAGCTGAGACCAACACGGGGACCTAGAAGCTAAACTCTACCATGTCTAATTCTTTTGCTGCACGGACTTGTGTAGGAATGTGCAGTTGTAGTGCTGGCGGAGTTCCTATGGGGACTTGCTGTGCCTTAACCCCCAAAAACAATGAAGCCCCATGCAGATGTGCACTCCAGCATGGCCTTACCTCAGCCACAGTCCTTTCAGAGGTAAACCTGCTCCTGCCTTCCCCATGGCTGCAGTCCCTGCATTGTGGTGGGCTGTGACATACTCCAGCATGGCCTCATGCTCAGCCATGGTGCTTCAGGGAGTACCTCCTGCAGTGGGCCCTTACCCTTGGCCCACAGTCCCTCCAGAGGTGCCAGCTGTGGCACAGCTGTAACCACAGGCACTTGGAGATGTTACTGCTCTGGCATGGGCTTCTTCACAGCCACAGCCATCTGGGCTGTCCTCTTGCCACAGGTCACATCCCTTTGGCTTGAGTTCACACTGGAGTCCCAGCCTGCCCAGTGCACAGAAGCAGCAGAGATTCCCTGGCTGTTTGCCAGCCCAGGAGCTTGGGCACTGCTGTTATCAGAATGTTCCCAGGCCCAGCAGTCAGATGATAAGCAGTACAGCAAGCAACAAAAGCAAAAAGTAGCTACTAATGAGCAATAGACTCTAATAAGCAGTAAGGGAAGCAAGCCCCATGGCAAACACAGAAGCTGCTGATTAATAGCTAACCAGCAGTAACAGCTGTAAATGCAATCTAATACATTCCAATCAAATCTGTAATTATCTCGAACCCTCTGAGGCCCATGTTGGGCACATGTCCTGGACAAACCGCAGCAACTCAGCCCTGCACAGCCACTCACTGCCCCTGCTGGGATGGGGCAGGGGATCACAAGTGTAAAAATGAAGCCATCACTCTGAACATCCCTTTTCTTTCTCCCAGCTGTAGGTGATGCATGATGCTGTATGGAATGGGATATCCCTGTGGTCAGTTGGGGTCAGCTGTCCTGGCTGTGTCCATTCCCAAATTTTGCTTACCCCACCCTCCTCACTAGTGGTGGGGTGTGAGGAGCAAAAAAGGCCTTTGGCCTGTGTGTTAAGCAATTCTCAGCCATAGCAGACAAATTTCTGTATTGTCAACACAATACAGAATATTCCAGCACAATTAGTTGTGTACCAGCTGCTGTGAAGAGAACTAAGTCTACTTAGTGCCTGAGCTTGGGTTGGAGGATCAAGCAGTGGTTAGATGGTGGCTGTAGAAACCTTCTTGGACTGATACTTGAATGCAAATAGGAGATACCTTTACAGGAAATAATATTTCTTAACAAGGACTGGTCTGTGGCTTTCTGAATGTTTTGATGAGTTGGCTTAGCTTTGCTTCTAATTGATAAGACAGTGCTGCAAGGAACAGAGCCTCTGGGTAGAAAGCCAGATTAATATACTTGTTAATGTAAACACGAATGCAACAAGTGAAGATGAATTTATAAAGCACAACCCAGTCCTTTATTGACAGAAAGTTCTAATTTATCAAGTTTATTCAGTAATAGATAACATAAGTGAAAGGCTGTTGTTTTAAAAAAAAAGCCTGCAGTAGTGGAATGTGCCATTTAGAAAAACAAACACACAAAGTACCCATGAGTAAAGCTTTGTGTGAACAGCTGAAAGTGCTTAATTAAAATGCTGATAAATCTGTACTGGTAATGCTAAAGAGCTAGTATAATTCTGATAAATAAGATTCTGAGGTATGAAATATATTATTTTCCCACAAGAGGGATTTATCGGCTTCTTTGTATACAGTAAATAAATAATGAAAAATAATAAGAAAATTGCTACAGTATGACTGTATCACCTAAGATTTTTCAGTTCTTATTAGCTCTCAGCCTGAGTAGTCAGTACATGCAATTATGTATGAGAAAATAAAGCATATATAGTGTCAAAAAGAATTTATTTTATGGCCAGGAAGTGTTTGATCTGGGCATTAAAGTAAAATTCTGCAGCAGGGAAGCACTTAGTTGCAGTGGGAAGTCCAGGAGTTTTTAGTAATATATACTGTATATAAAGCTATTTGAGCTGTTTGTAAGGCAGGTAGGGTGGAAATAATAATTCCCTTTGCTTTGTAATAATCAGCTACCAATAAGTATGGGCATCCTGAGCAGCCCTGGGGAACATCAAAAAGCTTTGACTGTGTAACACTGGGCTTAAATGCAATTTGTGAAACAACTATGGCAAAATGTACAAACTGTCTGAAAAAGAAACAAAAGTATTTGATCATATTTCTTGGAGTCATATGGGTCTCCAACTGAGAAACCATCAGATCCTTGCTCTCCACATATTTCTAACATTCGGATTTGTTGCCATGGAGAATATGAACAAAATATCAGATTCCTGTGGTATTGTTTCTCTGCTGGGGTATTTTCCCCATACCATACAATGTTGAATGCCTCCTTTGAAATGATCCCCAGAAGATGTGAAATGTGTGAGCTGTGAGGAATGATGGTGTAGCACAATGGGCAGAATCCTGTCTATGCCACTGGGAAGCTGGTGGGTAGAAAGGGGAAATAGTGAGCATCCTGTCTCTCTTGTTTGTGTGTGACAGCCAATGTGATGTGTTAACACACCTAAACACATGTGCAGATCTGATGGGTATAATCAAAGCCAAATTTTTGTCTGGTTTGTGTTTATGCCACAATCAAAAAAAAAAAATATATATATATAGTCCTCTTCAATATGTTTGTGCCCAATTGCAGGAAAAAGACTTTGGGTTATGCTTGAATCTGTTCAGAGGACTTGATGTCCTGTAAGTTGTGTCTTCAGCAGCCTGTGTTGTTGTCCATTAGTCTTCTTGTCCTTTGTCTTGGGCCTCTGCTGACAAACAGTCCAGAGGGCAAGCATCAAGGTAGGTAGAGGAGCAAAGAGCTCTAAATAGTTGCTCTGCTTTGGTTGTGCTTTTTTGGTACTTACTAAAAAAAATACAGGATGAGTTGTTGACACACTATGAGGAACGATGTACGTAAAAGAAGTGTGCACACCCAGACTGTGCTGGAAAAAATGCCAGTATCCCTTGTGCCACCTGCTCTGTATGACAGAGTAAATGTGGAGGAAGAAGAACATTTATTGATTTTTGGCACTCACAGCAGTATTTGGTGAGGATTTGGGATAACCACAGAAGCAAGCAGAAGCTACATGTTTGCTTTATTAGCAGAATTGAAAGAGGCCCAGGGGGAAAAGCTTCAGTTCTGCCCTCAGTCATGCAGCCAATGCAGCTTTGCTGTTGCTGGGATTTTAGCTGCCATTCTTACCAGCAGTAGAATTACTGTCTACCTGTGGAAATGGTAATGTTGGAAGGTTTGGGAGAGGGGAAGCAAGTGGGCTTGCTTCTCCACAGGAAAAAAAGTGTATGAAGCAACTGCTGTTCTGTGAAGGCATGGCCTGTATGTAACTGATCTTTCTTGGAAGACCAGCTTTGGAGAGGTGATGCTGTGAACAGGTGGCAGTGCTGTGTGTGCAGTGCTTGCATCTAAAGAGTGACATTCCCAGCAGATAAATGTGCTTGTCATGTAAAGAGAGATGCAGTTCAGAGATACCATGCAATCTATGATTTTAGGGCTCAAGCTCAGCACAGATCTCCCAAATTTCTGTTCAGTGTGTATCATTTGTTTGACTTCGAAATTAGAAGCCTGTGGTGTTGTGCTCAAGCTGGAAAATAGCAGTGCACAGTGAAGCCAAACACTTTTGTTGAAAGCATATCACATTCCTGCCACTTCTAGCAGCAGAAGGGAGAAAGCATAAAGTAGATATTTAGTTATGATGTTTGACATACTGCTGGGAAGCATCTGTGCTAACAGGCTTGGCTTAAGAATTTTTGTATAAACTAGAACATAGAAAGCAAAGTTTTTGTGTTTTTAATGGAAAACTCACCAAATATTTTTGTTATATGCTATTTTCTTTCATCTAGTTGTCATTTTCTATGTTGAATGAAGGAAAGATGAAAATGCCAACTTTCTTTTAATATGTGCTGAAAACATTTAGAATAGGCTTTTTTGAGTCATGAATGAAACAACTTTGCCAGAACTTCTGAAGCAGATTTTTATATCAGTTCCTGGAATAAAACTGGGGGAGGGGGAAACCAGGCAGCAACTACTGTGTTCAGAGTCTATTTTAGATACTGGATATTACAATCCAAAGGAAGCTTGCCCTTGGTTCCTGTGTGCAATAGTCACAAACGTGTGTAGGAGAAATCTGTAGTTTGTTGTCTTTGAATACAGCTCTGTAGTTTGTACCTTAAAGGTAGACAACATACTTTCTATATGGCACTTAAAAAATTAAAATAAAAACTGGTGGTGTGGGAGTTAAACTTGTTAGGACTTTTAAGAGGAGGTATTATATAAGCTATATATAGGTATGGAGTTAAAAGAGCTATAAAGTAGTCAAAGAAGAAATCAGTGATGAAATTCCTAGTATTCTCATTAGGTGTTTCATGGTGTACTCATAGGACACAGTATTCTATTTAAGGTAGGTAAAATAATCAGTGATGATGAAGACTTCTGTTGTGATTGAAGAGGGTAAATCATGGCACTAAGACGCAGTATAGGTTGGTTTGGTTGCAAACTTTTTCCTGGAGAGTTCTTGTAGAAGAATGGAGGCTGAGTCATCCAGGGGAGCAGGAACAATACGGGTGTGGAATAGATATGGTTCTGTTTCAGGAGTTCAGATAAATCATATATTAATAAATTATAAATAATGACAATTCTAACACCTACTCTTAGACAAAGAGATTTCAGTTGTGAGTTGGAAAGTACAATACCATCCAGAAAAAGAAAATGTTTGTAGAAGTGCTGAGTTATTGAAATTGAGTTCATTGAGAGAAACCACATTTATTAATCTTTCAACTCTATTCACTTCAATAAACTTTTCATGCAGCAACTTTGAGACAGATACGTTCAGTTTTATTCCCAATGTGATTGTATTCACTGTAGTTGTACTGGAGTGCTTTTCCATACTTCATTAATAATGACAAAACAAAAAAGTGTTGGGTTGCAGAAGCAGTGGTAGCCTCAAAATTTGCTGTCTTGGCTACTTGCTTGATGGCTTGTGTTCTTCATAGCTGCATTGGTTGCTTATTGGTGAGGCTGAATTGAACACTGGCTGTATACAGAGAAAAAATGTGTGCAAGGAGAAACAAGGTGAAGGAAAATAAACATAGCCTGTAATTTTAGGGTGTAAAAGAAAGCAGGAGACCATAAAATAATATATTCCAGTCTGGAATGGTTTTCTTTTTAATCATAATCTTCCATTTATTGTAGTGAGCAAAGTGGTAAAATGCAAGCAGTGGTTGCAGTTCTGTTTCATTGGCTTGGTGTTACCACAAGTCTGTTTAACCAATGAAGGAATTCAAGGGATAGTGCAAATCTTTACTTTTAATGGACAAATATGAATTTGAAACTCATGTAAGAGACAGCCTTCTTTCCAGTGTGAAGGCAGTCTTTTAGTTGTTCAATCAAATGGTTTCTAGCTTTACAACAAATTATCTGAAATGCATTTATAAGCTGTAATTAAACAATTTTTTCAAATACTTAATAGAGCTCAAATAAAAATAACTAACACTTTGCATTTCTTTCAGAACACAGCAAAAAGGAAAATATCAAAGCAAACTGCAAGTTACAAATTCACATTCCCAGAACTGCAAAGAGGGAATAGATACAATTTTTCAGGGGTTTCTTTTGTGTGCCAACCTCATTGATGTTTGTACGGCTGAAAAATAATAAATTTCTTTTAAATGTCTTAGAAATTCAAAATTCCTCATGAGCTTTGGGTTAATGGAGATAACCTGATGGAAGCACACCTCATGTAGTGTATTTCCTAAAACTAAAATATGAAAAAACAGCTGCATGCTCAAGTAGACTCCTCTGTGACGACCTGAAATAATTTAACGGTTCTTTATCAAGCAAAAATTTTTTTTGTGCTGTCATTGTCATCTAAATTCTCCTCATGCACTCTTTCAGGAGCTGGTGGCTGGTCCCCGCTGGAGTCCAACGAGCAGCAGTGGCTGCAGGTGGATCTGGGAGACAGAGTGGAGGTGGTGGCGGTGGCCACGCAGGGCAGGTACGGCAGCTCGGACTGGGTCACCGCCTACGCGCTCATGTTCAGCGACACCGGCCGCAACTGGAGGCAGTACAGACAGGACGACGCCGTCTGGGTAGGTCTGAGCTGGCAGGCCTTTGGCCCCAGAGCTCTCTGGTTCAGGCTCGTTTGGGTGTTTGGAGAAGCAGCTCTGGTTTCACATCGGAGCAGTGCTGCAGTGGTGAGAGAGCAGACCTGAGCGGCTCCACGGGGTGTTTGATCTAAATGGGTTATGTCACCGACTGTCTGTGTAATACAAGTTTAGGCCCTCAGGAGTACATGGCTTTTCAGACTATGAGGATGATCAGGGCACTTAAAATGACCCGTGTGCTTTTGTGCCTGGTTGGCTCTGATTCAGGCACACCAGGGTAAATGGGGCTAATCACCTCCGTGCTTCCTTCAGGGAAGATGAAAATTAATTCTATGCCTTATACGTGTTTGGCCAGAACAAGAGAGATCATGCTGAGGAAGATGGGTGGTAAATTGCTCCTCAGCTGGAGAAGGCTGGAGCTGCAGCATGGGTTGTGGGATGATTTAAGAGACACACTAAAAGTGATCAAGGTTTTTCTAATACTTTAATGCAGACTTGACCATTGCTGTGTCACAGGTTCAGTGACAGGTGCTATTGGTAAGAGTGCATGGGGGCAGCAGTGGCACCACAGGTGGATGGAAAAGTTTACAAGCCTTCCTTTTGTACAGAAAATGTCAATTGCTAGTGAATGGGTAACTCCCCATAGAATGGGATTCTCCCCATTCTCTGTGGTGTAGTTCTGTGCATCAGTGGCCCTGGTAGGATGAAAATGTGTGGTGTTAAAAGAAACAGATTCTTCACAGAAATAAAGGGGAGTATGTTAAGTGTAGTCAAGTACACTTATGTTTTTTCTTTGGTTAATACTTTGCTTAAATGCTGTGTCACAAAAGTAGATTTTGCTTCTAGAACATAATGACTGTGAGTAATGGGAGCTGGGGTACAGCAGTAAGAGAGGAGAAGAGCTGCCTAATTTTCCTCAAGTGTCTGGTAGCAGTGGAGATGCATGTACAGGGAGGTGAACTTCTGTGCATCTAAAATCCATTGTATCATCATTTTGCTTTATCATGGCTTGATTCAGGAAAAGCTTATGACATCCTTCTTCCCTTAGAAAAGCAGCTTTGGTCCTAAGACGGTCATAAAGTTGTCAAGTGCTTCACCTGTCACTTAAAATGTTATGTTAGGCTGTCTTTGCTCTGATACTTACATATATATATATATAAATATATATAAAATATATATAAGTATTGTATATATGTGTGTATATATGGGTATATATTGTATATATAGAAATTATATATATATATATTTTTTTTTTAAAGCAGTGGAATTTGGACTGAATATAGCGATCATTTAATCTGTCTCTTGACTTCCACCCCTGGGAATATGAAATACTGAGAAATTTTTACATATTTGGTGTCAGTTAAGTCACTAGTGATCAGTTAATGACTAGTGCTTCTTTGCCTGAAAATATTATGTGGCTTGTTTAAATTTTGTATTAGGACAAATTAATTTTTTATTACATGTCAAACTTTTCAGTCCTTTTCTTTCTGGAAACACTTTTTCTTTTCTAATTTTTTCTTCTCAAAGGGAAACTTGAAAAGACAACAAATAGAATTTACCACAGCAAATTTTAATGCCCTAAGGATTCAATTCATGAGTTTCTTTTCTGGCACCTAATATTGCACATGAAAATAAGAACAAGCCTAGCAGGCATTTAACAGTAAATTAGGATTTATGAGCAACTTGGGCTCTCTTGTTTTACTAGAGTGATCAGGCACGAAGTTGATTCAGGGCAGAAATTGACACAACTTCCAAAGCCTCAGCAGACCTGGATGCTTGTTTTCTGCAGAGATATTTTTTTACATGCTTCTAATGGAAACCATCATAGACTACAGAGCATAATTTTCTATATAATTGAGGAAAAAAAATTGAGACTTTGGGTGTGGAAAATCAAACAAAGGATTTGGATAATTTTCCCATTGCCTTAGTTTCTAGGAGTCACACTGACCAAGTGAGCCAGCAATGTAATTCCAGTCCAGAAGAACCATTTGCTTCATGTTCCCAGAGGGCTTGAAGGGGTTGTTAGGATGCTTCACCAAACTTTCCTGGAGGAAATATCTGATAATGTAAATCCAAAATGGGCTCATTTGACATTTCATTAGACGCTTTAGTCCACCTGAACTGGCAAGTCTCATTAACACTTGTATGCCTACCCATGGAATTAATGAAGATCAAGAATTCCATCTGTACAATTTTTATTCTAACTAAAGAAAAGTTGACTTTTTTTTTCCTAGGCACTTTTGGATTTCCTTCACTGAATTAAATTAGGTCTAGAGAGCAATTCAGAGCACAAAGAGGAAAGCCAAAGAGGCTTTCAGAAGCATGTATAGAATTATAATTTCAAATTATGCAGTGTTCCTCTTTTATTGGCAGTTATCCTTTCCTTAGGGTTTTTTGTAACTAAGAAGAAACATAGAAGTGTGCTGTCCAGCTGAATGTTAAAGGTTTTTTCAGATTCTTGGATGAAATGAGGACAAGCACAACATGGTGCTTGTCCTGAACATCTGGCTCTTGAATGGCTGTAAGGGAAGTTCTGCATTGCACACCCCTAGGAAAGAACCCTTGCCCTTGACTTAAGGTAGTGGACCATTTCACAGGCCTGGGAAAGCTGCCCCGCAGGGTAGCCTCCACTGTCACAATCTGTGGCAGTGTACCACTGTAGCAATCTGTCACATGTATGGGAGTTCCAGATTTGGGAATCTCTGTCTGTGCTGGCTTTGGTTCAGTGATGTTTTTTGCTCAGCAGGAATAAAAACATCCCATAGTTATTAAGACTGTTTCCAGCATAAACTCAAACCAGACCCCCATACCAATTACACTGGTATGAAGAAAATTAACAGCTAAGCACAGCATTTTCCTTCTTTTTTCTTTTTTTTTTCGGGGGGGGTGGGATGGTCTATCAAAGAGTGATTTAAGGCAGTAGTTTCCTCTGTCAGGATGAGGTGGCAAGTTACCAATCCCCAATTTCTACTCAAGCCAAGTCAGATTTGATCTGCATTTTCTCCCAGCCTATGTGCATGATCAGAGAGAAAGCCGTGGTGTATTCCCAGCTAGTGACTCTGTAGTGCTCTCTTGGAGGAGCACGCACTGGCCCAGCCTTTGTGCATGATCAGAGAGAAAGCCGTGGTGTATTCCCAGTTGGTGACACTGTGGTGTTCTCTTGCATGCACTGGCCCAGCCTTTCCCCCTGCATTTCACATGGTCATTGACCACAGGTGGTGGGAACAGCAGGAAGCCAGCAGGGCCTTCAATAATCCCCTAGTAAATCTGTCCAGATGAAACTTTTCTTAATGATCCCGAGAATGTCTGATGGTCCCTATTGCAAGTGCTCTGATGCTCTGAGGAGTTGTTGTGGGTATAAGTTTGGTCCACCCATATGGCAGGGATGTTCTGCAGTGCGCTGGAGATCTGGGCACATAAATTCTTTATTGGGCTGCCAGTAAGACAGATGTTTGCACACCAGCATATATGACATATCACCAGTAAAAGTCCCTCTCTCTTTATAGAGATTACAAGGCTTATTATCCTCCTCTCCCAGCTTGCATGCAGCTCCCATCAACTTCCCTGTTAATGAGGACTGCATAGACAGATCGCGGGGAGAATCAGAAAACCTTTTAAGTTTTCACTCAGCCTGTGTTTATGATGTTAGTAAATTCTGCAGCTGGAGTTGAAGACAAGACAGATTAGCCATTTAAAACCAATTTTCCAACCCCATTTGTATTTAAATAATCTTGTTACAAAAGGACTTTCTGGTTCAGAGCAAACTAGACTTATAATTATATTTTCAATATGGATAAATCAGCTATGTGTGGACACACTAGCTATTGATTGGGAGACATAAAACATAAATCTTATTGCTTGTAACAAGTAAATGATTTTTCAGTGTTTTTAAGTGTTGAATAATTCAGCATTTGCTTTACCTGCATACACATCACAGCTTGAGTCAGTCCAAATTGTGTATTTTACTGGGAAAAAAAGTGTGGGTTGTGATATAATGCTATTTCATTTTAGATTGCAATTTTTATGCTATCTATATTGAAAAATACTTTGCAAAGCTGAAAAACACAATTATGCAGGAAGGCACAAAGGAAGGGATGAAACAGGCATAGATGCATGCAACAAAAGGAGAAAAGAGATGTTCTTTATACAGAGTTTTGAAAGGAGAGGGAGAGCTTGTGGAATTGGAGATAAAGGCAGACTCCTCTGACAGTGGCAGAGAACGCTTTTATATTAGAACAATGAATCTGTGCAGAAAGGCAATGAAGAGGGAAAATGGCAGAGATGGCACAGAGATAGTTCACACTCTGTGCAGGCCCGTGCACACTGAGCAGGAGTGAGCTGGTTGGCAGTGGCCAGCTGGTATCAGCTGACTTGGTTGGTGCATGTTCTGATAAAGCTGCTGTCCACGTGCATGGAAGGCACAAGGTGGCTCTGGGTGGAACAGGGGCTGTGAGCCCTAAGCCCAGAGCTGCATCAGAAGAACAGAAGTGCTCCTCTAGTGTTGGCCCATGCAGGGAACAAAGCAGAGCTTCTTGGTCATGCAGGGAACAAAGCAGAGCTCTCCTCCCACAGCAGTGCCCCAGTGGTGTCATGCTTCTCCCAGGCGTGAGGATGCTGTGTGAGGCCTGGAGGGTTGGCAGGAGGCTGAGGGTGCATTAGGAATGTGTAATTTCCAGGGGAGCAGGAAAAGTGTTTTAATAGAGGTGATAAAGATCCCTTGCATTCCCTTTCACTGAGAAACTTCTTACTTGCACGTGTGGGCTTTTGCTGAACCAGAGGCTTTTCTAATGAAGTCTAGAGGAGGGTCACCCGTAATTGGCTTATAAATCTACAGGGGTGCTGTAAACTTTCCCATTCCACCCTCGCTGGATAATGACTCTGGAACTGTTTTGGTGAGTTAATTATTGTGAACATAGTTAGAATATTAATCTTCTTGTCAGATTTATAATTGTGCTAATTTATTCTAAAGCATCTTTTAGCTCCTAGTCCTAACACCCTCCAAGCAAGACCAGAGCAAATTTCCACATGTAGCAATGAGAAGTCCCACATTGTTTGCTTGGGTTAGAGAATGAGTTTTTGCATGTCTTGTTATAATGCTTCCTGCTATACTAGTATTAAGATATATATTATCTCCTTTATGCACAGTAATTATTGCCAGTCAAATAAGTGTTAAGCGGTAAGTACGTATGGATTATTTCCTTTCCCACGTTTGCTCTAAGAAAAGAAAAAGAAGAAACAAAAAGCCAATTGCTACTTTCAAGTAGGAATGAAGAAAGTAATTCATTCTTGCTGCAGGGAAGCCAGGTTTTCCAGAAGTTTTCATTGCTGTGTTATTACAGATTTTGAAGAGGCAACCATTATCCCTTTGTTGTAATTAGGACTGTTCAGATTTAAGACTGCCTGATTCTGAGATGCTGTTTGGATGTTACTAATTTGCTTCTAATTCTGGTTTTACACACTGAGCTGGCTGCAAATGTGGCCTCCTGAGTACATTCTCAGGAAATCGGTCTTTCTTGGTATTGCCAGGGCAATTCTTCTGTTGGAAGGATAATTCAAACTGTCAGTATATCTGTTTTTGTCAAGTGCACTCTATATGGATTTATGTCTGAATAAAATGGATATACTTAGATTTCAAATAACTCCTTACTGTTGAAATGCTGGAGTTAGCCTTAAGCTAACTGAATTTTGTATGAATTCCGTGACCTTACAACGTGCTTTTATTGTTGGTTAACTGTAAAGTGATATTAAGGTGGAGTCTAGATAATTTCATGCTGGAATTAACATCAGCAATTTCCTCAGGAATTCTCTGTGCATGGTGTTTGGCAGCAATTCACTCTGACCCAGAAAAAATTGCCAAGAAACATGGTTATTGACAGTTTGTGCTGTTGTTACTGACTTTTTAGTCTTATGCCTTTGCAAATTGCCTGAAATGCATCTTTTCTGTAACCATTTCACTCAGGAAGGCTGAGAAATTTTCTCTAATTTCTCATTCCTACATTGCAGATATTCTCAATTATCTTGTCTCTGCTACTTTTGTGCTAGTAGCTATAGGGTGTGACTCCATAGGGTGGGAAGAGTGGACTCCATTGGAATGGGAAGAGTGGTTGGCATGGCTCTGGTTGGTGATGTCTGGTCCCAAAACATAAATGTCTTCCATTCATCTCCAGCAGTTTTTTCTGCCACAGCCAGACACCTGTTGTTTCCCCTCCCAGCATCTACTAAGACAGAATATCTTGTTTGTGGCATGCTAGGATGGTGAATGTGGAAAATAGGGGAAATTTCCTCTTACATGGTGGAGTTTGGCCAGCAACTCTTGTATATCAGTAGACCAAATTTCATTATTTTTGTTTGCAAATTATGTTCCATGGCATTTGAAGGCTTAAATAGGCAGCTTTAAAAGTTCTGAATAAATATGGAACAAATAGTTATGTAATCCTTATGCCTACAGAGCTCAGTGAGTTTCTTTGCAGTTTTTTGGTACATTTTTGGAACAAATGAGTGGCTCTAGCTGTCTGAAAAACCAATTCTTTTGTGGGGAACCAACTTACAAGAGTACTCTTATTGTACTGTTATATACTGTAAAATAAGACAAATTTCCTGCTGCTAAAAAGTGTGTCACTTCACTTCTACTGATTCACTCTTAGATTAGATTAATCCAAATAAATAAACTGGTTTGAGTTGTAGTGTTCAGGTCTTCAGTAGCTGTTACAAGGTTGTACTGATTTTGCTCTGAGCCCTTTCTAAATGTTGGATTAATCCTGTAGTGAGAAGCTCATGAGCAGAGAAATAGAAACCTGTTGCTTGTGGCTAGTGAAAATGGTACATGAGAGAGAGACAAGCAATGAACAAAGTATTGCAAACCCCTTCAGGACTGGCAGAGGGGTGTGATCTTATGTAGACACCAGATTTAGTGATGAGACACACTTGCAAACTGATTGGAAAGAGGAGAAAGGAGAGGAATGGAGAGGAGAGGAGACAGAGACAGATGGAGAGGTAGAGAGCTACAGTCAGTGACCAGAGCTTTGGTATCTAAGATGGAATAAGGAACAATTTCATTACATCTGCAGTCAGCAGCAGCAGAAACCAAGGGTCTTTAATTTCTGCTCATCCTCGTCTTTTCTCCTTGGATAGCAGATTTGTATTCCACCTTGGGTTAATGTACTCAATGTTTCCTGTTGTTAGACACCCATCAGCTGCAGAGGCCCCTGCAAACTGTTCCTGAGGTACCTTCTTAAAAAAGTGCTGTTTTCACAGAAACTTTTTTTCAGCTCTAAGATTGGATCTTTGCATAGCAGCAGTGCAGGAATGGGAAGATGGAAAAACAGATATGTCCGGATGATTTATGGGGAGGACCCTGATTTATTAAAACTTTAATTTTCTTAGACTATTTGGTCGTGTGGAAATTCTGCTGCATTGCTCCTTTATGGTCTGACTGGGAGCCTGCTGCTGTCCCTGGGGCCCTTTCCCATCAGGGATCCCCAAACTGTAAGGATAATGAAATGTTCTTCCTTGCATGAACTCAGGTGCCAATGCCTTTTTTTTGCCTTTTTTTTCTGAACTGTTGTGTAAGCTAAGGTGACCTTGTTATATATTAAAACAAAAAAAAAAGTGTATTCACACAATTAGAATGGTCTGAATAGTAATATTTTCTTTCTTTTATGTAAACCAAGAAATTCTGTAGTGACACCATCTTTACAGGGCTGGAAAGATGATCTTTGCAGAATTCCTTCCTCCCAAACCCCTAGTCATTTCAGCTAATATGGATTTNTTCTCTAATTATAAAACAAAGAACAATTAGTGAAAATAGTGCTAATTTTAAAAAATACTCAGTTATTGTTCTTGTTATGAAGGACCTCTTGTAATATATTGCCTTTCCAGATGTGTAGTGCATAGTTTACATCTTTCAGTGATTCCCAAATTTCAGTGCATGAGAACTTTCAAACACTTCAATAATCATTAATCTTGAAGGTTGCTATACCAATTGTACTTTTTAGTCCTAAAGCTGTTACTCAGCAAATAGGGAAAGATAGAAGTCATTAGAAGATCTCTCGCAGTACAAATAAGTAAGAACAAAATTTATTTGTGGAATGAATGAGCCTGTCCACATTCCTTTGAAATTTAATGTAACTGAATTTTTTAATGTGTTTCTGACACTTTTGGGGAGCTGCCTACACCTGCTCTACAGGAGTTAGCTAACATTTGTGGGGTTAGTAATCAAACATGAAAATAAACTGCAGCAAACCAAAGTAAAGAGTAAATCCTGACATAGCAGTACTTGAAGGACTTTTACCCTTCAGGGAATAAATGTTCTGCTATATTGAGAGTTGAGGGTACAAATGCAGTTCTGGAAAATGATGAGAGGTTCCATATATAGACACCTTTACAGCTTGAAGGAGAGATGAGATTTGACTCAAATAAAAACTAGTCAGCTGTTGTGCTCAGAGAAACTAAATATGAGCCACATTTTAATTTTAAATATGGAGACTCCCATATGAGTGGTAAGAATGGACAAATCTCTGGAGAAGCTTCTTTCTAGCTGTCTCGAGATGAGGTTTGCTAGACTTTGTGGAGAATTTGTAGGGAAAGATTTTGCCTTGGAGTATTTCAAGTTTAGGTTCAGCTTGCAAAAATTATGATTTCATTTACAGTAACTTCAATTTGGACATTAGTCTTACTATTTTAAAATCCATGTCATGGTTGCGTCAGGAGAGTCTTTGTCTTGATAGACAGTCAAGAAATCCAAACTTGTCCTAGTTAATTTAGGAAAGCTGATCCAAAAGAGCTTTACACCTTTTTCTTGGGAACTGTTTTAAAGACTAAAGCAATCCTGGCAATGACTAGCAATTCTATTCACTCTCCTTCCATAAACCTCCATGGATCCAAGAGGTGCAGGTCTTTTTGGCATTGGCATGATAGCCAATTTTGGCTGATGCTTTCAAATCTTTTCTCTGGGTGCTTTGGGGGAAAACTGAGATTCTTAAGATTGCAGGGCAGGAGCTTACTTGTATCAAAAGAAAACTGCAGTCAGTGTTCTGGATCCAGATTTTGTATTTCTATTATACAGTTTGCTGACACAGGGGGACTTTTTAAACATCTAGAGCGTGTTTTACATCCTCTGTGTCAGACCCGAACCTCTCTTTTCCCCTGGGCACAAATGCTCATGCTGCACTACAGAGCTGGTCCACAGTTACTCATCTCTCCTTGCTGAGTCCTTCAGACCAAGATTGTTTGTATGCCAGTTAGAATTTGTGTGTGCCTGGTGGAAAAATCTTAATGTTAGCCGTGTACATTAATGGTAATACTTGTAAATTCCATATGCTCAGCAGANGATTTATTAAAACTTTAATTTTCTTAGACTATTTGGTCGTGTGGAAATTCTGCTGCATTGCTCCTTTATGGTCTGACTGGGAGCCTGCTGCTGTCCCTGGGGCCCTTTCCCATCAGGGATCCCCAAACTGTAAGGATAATGAAATGTTCTTCCTTGCATGAACTCAGGTGCCAATGCCTTTTTTTTGCCTTTTTTTTCTGAACTGTTGTGTAAGCTAAGGTGACCTTGTTATATATTAAAACAAAAAAAAAAGTGTATTCACACAATTAGAATGGTCTGAATAGTAATATTTTCTTTCTTTTATGTAAACCAAGAAATTCTGTAGTGACACCATCTTTACAGGGCTGGAAAGATGATCTTTGCAGAATTCCTTCCTCCCAAACCCCTAGTCATTTCAGCTAATATGGATTTTTTTTTTTTTGGGTGAATAGGGGACTTTTTATCTTGCCTAAAGAACTTTAAAATTATTTGTATTCATTGCCATTAAGAAATTAGTTTTATGAGATGTATTATTTTTTAACTGCCTATGCCTGTACTGGGATATTCCAAGTGCAGAAACAGTGTTTCTCTAATGATTATTATAGAAAAAAAA
>WBNQ01048673.1:971-27657 GCA_013401375.1 Spizella passerina | reverse complement strand
CAATCAAAATCCCAGGTGCATATCTCCACTGACTTAATTGGGCTACTCAAATCTATGCTGTTTATATAATAGGCTGAAACTTTTGTAGTAACAAACTTAGTGTGGGAGTAATTTTCAGGAAAAAGTTGCATTGAGTTCCGTAACAACTGATGAAGGATATTAAACAGGCAATTTTTGAGATTTTTTTTTAATGATTTAGGTTCAAGAGACTCAAGTAATGCAGCTGATGTGGCATTACATTTGGCTGATCTCAAGGAAGTTTTGGTAATTGACCATTTTAACTTACATCTTAGGGGCTTAATTTGATGAAGTTTATATCGTGGATGATCCATGAAGATTCATCCATCAGTACCTAAACTGAGGTTGGATGAAAACATATTGCATCCTTTTATTTGGCTTTCTTTGCATTTGATCATGTTCTATATATACTAGCCTTCATTTTTGTTTTGTGATTAATTTTTTCTTCCTTGTTCCATGCAGTGGTGATTTTATTAGCATATAAATTTATAATGGGAGATAAAGTGCAGAATTTTGGAAGCATTTCACACTGAATTTTAACATTCTTTATAGCTATCCATTCAGTCCCGTGGCTGGCATAGAAATCCTGGCTCACACAGGCCAGCACATCCCCATATCCCTGTCTGGCAATGCCTACATAATGCACACTGAAATATTTCCACAGGAGTCCTATTTTGGGCTAAGTTTTAGAAGATAGACAATTGCACAGAGGAAGGGTGAAACATAAAAAATACTTTCATGCTTGCATGCTGTTACGAAGTACACACCTGGAGAATCTCACAAGACCAGAAACTTCATATTGAATTAAAATTGCTACCTAACATAAGCTTCCAGTATTTTAATTGGCCACTCTACATATCTTCCTTGCTCCTCAAATCATAGGTTAGGTCCATGGGTGGGAAAATCAGTTTATTTTTGTCAAAGTCAAGGAATTTTTACCACCTAAGTATTTAGCTGCATGTGTATTTTACATCTAAAAAGCAGTAATTTTGTTAACAGTGAGCTTCACAGCACCCTATTTATATAGCTAACTGCAGATAAAATTTTACTCCTATTAATGTTAAGTGTTTGTGACAAATTACAAAGCAATGCTTGTAATGATTGTCTCTCTTAAAGCAACATCAGTCATCTGGAAACTAATCCACATGAGAAATTGCTTTTAAATCACCTTTCTTAAACACAAGATAACATTAAGAAATCTTTCTAGTAACTGCTTAAACTGTGGCATGCTCATATCTGAGCTACAATATATTTATATTTTATTTAAAGGGCTTAGAACCATCTTATTAATGAGTGCTGTCAGTTTGAAGCCTATGTTTATCTTGAAAGATGGAGAGGATGAGCACAAGCTCTTTTGTCCCTGTCAGGCACTGGGACAGGCCTGCACTATTCTTTGATTGGGAAGCAGGAACTTCCCAGATTCACTTCTTCGCATGGCACAGATAAGCACTTCAAAGCTTCCCCACTGCAGGAACAGCAAAGGATGTACTTAAACCTTCTGTTTCTTTGCAGGTGCAATAACTAAACTGCAAGTCTCTTACCTACTTTCTTCTGTAAATAGGAAGGGAAGAAAAGTGTACATGGAAGGTTGCAGTAAACAGCATGCAGTAGCCACTTGTACTCACTGGGCTGTAAACCAGGCTGGAGCAACCAACACTAAATTGAAGCTAGGATGTTCAGGCACAGCCTAAGTTGCTATAAAATAATAACAATGTAATTACTTCTTTCTAAAAGTTAGGAGGTTCTTTCCAAGAAGACCTTACAAAAGCTGTCACCATCCTGTGACTCAGGTATTTCAAATCAAGGGCAAGTAAAGCAAGACAGAACAGATGCTTAAAATACAGAATAATCTTCAGTGTGTGTCCCAAGATAAGAGTGAAGAAGTTATGTTTCTGCAACAAGAATGCTAAGTTAAAAAAAGAGGTGATCAAAGTTCTTTAAAAGTAATTTTAAAAATGGAAATATTGCTGATCTGCTGTCTTTTCTGCTTCTTTAATTTAGTCCAAACTAGATCATCCAGGGCTAAAAAGAACTTGGTTTTCTAGATGAAATATCTTATGAGCTGACAACTATTAAACTGCGGCTTTCTTTATTGCTGAAACCTATCATAGAAACCTTTGGTTTATACCAAGACATTTCTTGGTCTGCTTGTCTAAGCCCACAGTCTTCTGTAGTATCCTGACATTAGGAAACATCAGTCTTTCAGAGTTAACAATGATGTGTTTTGCCTTGTAGAAGTTACAAGTACAAAGAAACAACTTCCTCCTCACTTCCTCCTGTGAGAACACAGCGTGTTTTCCTATTTTCAGTTCCACCCCTTCATTCCACTATATAATGTCTTTTCCATGAACAGCAATTTTCATCTCCTCTGACCTCTCAGTAACTGGTGCAGCTAACTTTGCCAGTTTGCAGCCCTCCCTTCCACCCAGCCTTGGACCCTACTGGGGCCTGCTTTTTCAAAGCCAATGTAATGAGAGAATGGGTTGAAGGAGAGAACTAGCTTTTGAAAAAAGACAAAGGATCAGGTCTTATCTGAGAGTGCATGTCATGTGAACTGCATATTGGGCATAACTGGCAGGCCTTTAGTATTGCAAGCTGCAAGGGAAGAGGCCATTAACTCCTCTGTGCCAGTAAAAGCAGCTGTCAGCCATTTTGAAAGGGATGAAAACAACTCACGGCAAGCCAAAACCTCAGCTAGGTGAAAGCAGCACATGGTACTTCTGCTTAAACATATTTAAAAAAAAGAGCAGCCCCTAGGACAGGAGACACTGGAGAAAATGTTATATCTGTGAAATGGACAAAGTGGAGGAGACACATGGAAGGAAGATACACACTCTTGGAGAGAGCCGCACCATGCCAAAGAAGGGACACCCTGTGGGGAACTGTGGCACACTGTGAAACAGCGGAATAGTAAGGCAAGAAGCAGTGGAGGAAAGTTAGTAAGAAGTGAGCAACAGCAAAAACAACCATTACACACTGACCCCAACTGTCCAGCTTGCCCACTGCCTCACAGAAAGAATTGGGGCAAAGGGACTGATAGTAACACCTACTGAAAGCAAGGGATGTCGAGACCAGAGAGGTGCTTAACTTGAGCTTGGGAAGGAAGGAGAAAGGTCTTTCCCTAAGTGCTTATTTATGTCTGCCTTTTTCCTGTCTGTATCTGAATCAGTAGTTGAAATTTTGTGTTAGCCATCAATAAATTAAATTAAGCAGGAAGTCCCACATAAGACTGCTTTATCTGCAAAGGCCTATCATACCTTCCACAGGAGACAGAAGCCAGAATAATTGCTGTGCATGAAAGAGTTGGGAGATACAAATGTCTTCAAGAAATCTATAGGAGTCACATGTGCTCATCTGCCCTCAGATCTCAAACTACTCAAACATAAGAATAGTTATTCTTAGAAACTATTTGCAGTGTGGCTATTGACTTTGTACAGCCTACTCATTGGATTTTAACAGTGGCCCTTCCCTTGTCATCCTTCTTGTACCATTTGCCAATGCTTGTCCCCCACTGACCTCACATCACTGCCATGCCACAAGGAGAAGCAAAACTGGGGAAATTATATCCAATGGTGCACAAGGATTTTCCATCATCCTACAAGTATTTTAACAGAACAAAATAAATCAAATGCCCTGTTCACTTCTCATAAAGTGAACTTTATAAACAGCTTTATAAAGTTCACTTCTTATAAACAGCTGTATATTATCTATCTTATTGGAAAATGTTATTCAAATGTTTTAACTGTTGGCACCAACTCCCAGAATTTTGGGAATTCACACTTTCCTTAGAGGGACCTAGGTTTATAAATAGACACCAGTAGCAGAGCAATTGTCAGCTCTTCAGTATTGACAGACCTGTTTCCACTGAAGTTAAATCACTAATTCTTAAAAAAATGCCATCCAATATAACCTAACCTCTCTTTTAAACTCCTTTTTATGTGGGATGAGTCATAACGCTTTGTTGATTGTAAACTAAATATGCTCTTTCTCCCTGTGTTCTGACTAACCATGCAGAAATTCTTTGTTTTAGAATTTAAAATTACAATCCAGCAATGTTTGGAAATGTGTAAAATGCAAAGCTCTAGCATATGGTGAAAAACACACAGCTGCATTTATACACTAAATAAAGTCCTTGTTTTTATTTCAGTTTTATCACCAGCTGAAGGTACAAATAGAATGAATCTGTTCAAGTCAGTGACATTATGTAGCAGTTACACTGGGGAAACCATGGTCAGAATCAGGAAATTTTTTCTTTTGTCCTGCCCTTAACCCAATTGTGAGATGCTGACACACAGGTACTGAGGGAAGGAGCTAGGGTCACAGTGAAAATGAATGTGTCATTTTTATTCAGTGTAGAAGGGTCTGTATTATTAATTTGAATATTCACTGCTATCTATGATACTCTGGTGCATTATGTCAGATTACAATCTGCCTGAGCTCTCTGGAATTTGCTTTCAGGTATTTGTACTTCTGTGCCACTTGAAAAAATACCATGCTGGTAGTCTGAGCATGGAAATAAAAGCCAGGAAACCTGAAGATACAGTTCCCTCAGTAACCATGTGTCATCCAGATTGCTCACAATAAGGCAAAGCATTAACAGCATGAACGAAAACATCAACCACTTCACTGCAGAAAAGAAATGGCAGTGCATTATGTCTGTAGAGGGAATCATAATTTAGAGTTGCCTGCCTTTTGTGCATTACTTGTTTTCATTCACAGAGCATTTTATGCCTTGAAAATGCACTGCTATACTTTCACAAATTGCACTGCATGATTTTACAGGGCTCCTGATATGTAACATTTGGAAGGGCTTGCATGATGGGTGGTTTCTACGGGAGGACTTAATGTCAGAGGACACCTTCAGCAACCAGACAATATTGTTAAGACCAGGACATTATTCTGGTAAACAAAACACACTATCACTATTCATGGATTTTGTATTTGGAGCAGGTGAGCTTGCTCGCTGTGAACTGTTAAAAATAAATTTGAGACCTGTTTTTATAAAGTTTGTGAATACTTGTAAATTTCTCCATAAACTGACACAACTGGATTCATCCTTATTTGTGCCTATCCAAGTGTTACCTTTCACAGTTTCTTGCCTTTTTATTGCCGTAAGTCACTAGGAGTACAGGTGCTGTTGAAGCTGTTTATCATTGATTGATTCCTTTCAGGCCAACACTCTCGGTACACTGAGTACCTCCACAGCTGTACAGCTGAGGACGGATCTGTGCCCAGTTTGTACTGGCTTAGCTCAGGAGATGCGGGAAGCGGTGCGGGCCTGGAGACGTGGGCGGCTGGAGCACACTCACTTCACAGGTAACTTCGTGCCCGGGTTTCTGCTCTTTCTTCCCACAGACCCCGGGAAGAGACGCCCGGGGGGCCGGCGCGGGACGCAAGGCGAGGGGCTGGGATGCTTCTCGACGCACCTGGGTGAGCGGAGTTTCACAAAAAGCAGCGAGCGCGGGTAGCTCACGGAGCGCCGTCCCGCTGCACGGCGCCGGGGCGGACATACCCATGCTCGCAGTTTGTTTTTGGCTGCACCGTGCACGCCCACATGCAAATCGCCGCGCACTCCCCCACCCTCCCAACAGCAGCCGCTGCCGAAGGAAAAGAAAAAAAAAGGGGGGGCGGCGCGGAGGACAGGAGAGAAGAAAAAGAAGAACGGAAAGAGCAGACAGAAAAGAGAAAAGGCGACGCGAGAAGACCTCGGAGGGAGGGGAAAAGCAGTGTGCTGGGCGGCCCCGGCCGTGGAAGGGGCGGGCTAACCGGCCGGGGGCAGCTCCGCGCCGCCCTATAAAGGGCCCTGCGGGGCGGGGGCGCCTGGTAGCGGCAGCGGGGCCGGCGTCGGGGCCGGAGCCGGAGGGGATCGCGGCGCGGAGCAGGCGGCGGCTCCCCTCGGGACCGACGGCGGCTGCCGGCCGGGGAGGTAGGCGGGGGCGGGGGGACGCGTCCCGGGCAGCTGTCGGGGAGGCTTCCCACTTGTACCCGCTCCGCCTGGAACGGGCGGCACAAAGCTAGAGAGAAAACGCAAATGAGTGGGGGTGAGGGGGGTGTGTGCTTTGTTATTGTTTTGGGGGGTTGTCTGTTTATTTTCTTACTGCTTTGGAGTCTTTGTCTTCCGACGGGGTGCCACTCAATGTGCCGAGCCCGTTGGCAGCGCGGCTCGGAGGATGGTTTACGGCGTAGCGGTCCATCGGAGAGGGGCTGATAGTGTTTGTGTGTGTGTGTGTGAGGGGCGTGGTTGTGTGTGCTTATGTTTTAAAAACCAGTTATTTTATTTTAGCTTATCCTGAGCGAGGCGACTCTGACTTGGCAGCGCTCAAGGAGGGTGGCTCACCTTACCGCTGCCTCTCCTGGCCCCAGTGGGTGCTAGAAGATAACGGGAGGGTTTTCATCCCCTTTACTCCTACGTGAATCCTGTAAAGTCGCGGGGGTGGGATAAGGGGAGGGCCTTGGGATTGAGGGGAGTGTAAAAATAAAAAAATCGATGTGGCTGCTTTTGTGATGGACAGGAGGCTCAGTATGCAACAAATCGTGCTGCTGCCTGCCAGACTGTTGTGAAGTCTGGAGTGCTACACTGCAACCTATCATCAGGCTGTTGTTACAAAAGACGAGCTGCACAGCAGCCCAGATGCTTAAAACATGTCTGGAAACATACTCGGATTCTAAATCAAAAGTCCTTATTAAACCTTACTTTTTCCTAGTTTTAACCAGAAGTGTCCCCTTTTCCCCAGGCTGTTGGCCTGGGAGATTTTAAAGGCTGTACAAAAACATACTTAAAGGATCAAAATTGATTTCAAGTGTGTTGGAGTAGACCTCGGAGAAGCCAGAGGGGTGTAAACATATTCTGGATTAAAGCCTAAAATGAGCTGAACGTTTTTGAAAATTACTGCTATGGATTAATGCATTAAAATTTATTTTCACCTTTGAAGATGAGTTGGTCCTTGTATTGCAGAGAAGAGCTATGTCTTGGGGATGTTCCATTAACAACAGATGGTCAAGCCTGCTGTCGAAGGGCTATTGTAATGGAGCAGTCTTGCTCAGTTTTGAAAGGGCGTCATGGTAGTAAACATTCAGTGCAAATGCTTTTTGTGCTTGGTGCTTGTGGCACAGCTTGACTCCCATACAAGTGAGAATGGCAACATATGCTGACAACGTTCCTGTCACTCAAATCAGTGCGCGATTCCGTGATGACACAGTAGGATATTAAGCTAAATGGGTAGTACCTGGGACTCTGCAGTATTTTACTGATGTAACAGATAAAAATTATGTTGGTGGGTCTTCACTGTGCACATTTGAATTTTAATTATGTAAAAGTGAATAGTGTGACACAGTCTATATATCTGGTATGGGCAGGAGTTTGATGCCTTTACTCATGATATACAAAGCACATTGTTTCTCACAGTCATAGTTTAGTAGGGCTCACTATGGTAAAAATTAGAAGTCAACCCTTAAAAATATGGGGCTATAAGTTTGGCAGCATGGAACACTAGTGTTGCATAGTAGAATTTAAGTTGAACCTGTTGAGAATATTTGGCATTAAATAATAAAATATCATGTTTTTTAGCTCATTGTAGGTATTCTGAAGGGGTTACTAGCTGGTCTCTGGGCTACAAGAAATCACAATTTGCTATAATTCGTCATTAGAATGTAATAATCCAGCAGCTAGCCCAGAACTATTTACAGTAGCTTTCCCCCAGTAAATTGTTGCTGAAGGACATGTTGCCATATGATAGTTACATGGCATAAACACCTTGGGTGCAGCTATATGTAGGTTTCTAGGAGTCATGGTAATCTTTTGGATATTAGTTCCAAATTTGCTCTGGATAGAGCCGCATAGCAGTGCAAGCAAGTATGTTGAAAGTTTCCTAATGGTCTCTTCACGCACGGAGGCTGAGACACATTTACAAATCAGTGTGCCATAGGCAGCTGCTAGCAAACATTTTTTGTAATGCTAAATTTTTTTCAAACTCAGACATCACTCAGTGATGGTGTGGTGGTATTGGTGTGATCAGAGACTTACTTGATATGGTACCAGATATGGTATATATCGTTCAGGAATATCAGTGACTTGAACAAAGTAACAGGGGATGTTCTATGCAGATTCTGTGCTGAAGCATTCTCACCTGTTAATCAATTCTTCCCTTGCCTGTTCTCTCACCATTGAGTTAATCTGGCAGAGTTAGACTCACAAAGACAGAGCAGGAGGATTGGTACTGAACTCATCCATCTGTAGCCAAATACGATCAGCTCTGCTAGTGTTTATTATGTGCATTGCACCATGCAGGCACAGTATTTCTTAGGGTGTGGTTTCTCCAGAACTTTAATCCAGAGTAATTGAAGGTTGCTAGTAAGCTAGTAATGGACCTGCTTCATTTCCCCTGGTCTACCTATTCTTTTCTCTCTCTGTCTGTTTCATCCTTTGTGCAGGCACTGGAGTTCACCAGCCCAGGGTGAGTAATTGGAAAAAAACTCTCCTCTTTTTGCATGATGGTTTTTTTGTTTGTTTGTTTTTTCACCCCAGCATCCTGTGTTCAGAGTCTTCTCATGGCTTTGTGAGCACTGGTGCCAGCACAAAGATGATGACAGAAGGGAGCAGAGGGGGACCCAAACTACCACTTTGTTTGAGTAACCTTGAAGCAGGCACCCTCAGTGTTTATGTAGGTCTTCTAGGCTGGGCAACACACCAAATCCTGAAATAAGTCCAGAGGCCATGGCTGACCAAACATCATCATGCTTCTCTTTTGCTGGTTGGTTATTCTTGATGACTCCTGTGAGAGGAGCTAGAGTCAGGGTTTATTATGTTTAGTAAAACACATTTTATGTATAAGATCGATTTTCCTTGATTATCTGAGACTGCTAGGGACTCTGCCTGTTTTCTTCAGGTCTGGCATAGAAGAAATTCACTCTCTCTAAGATTGTTTCATATTTATGCCAGCTAAGGGTTTGAATTCTGAATGCTAGAAACTTTTTAGTGTAGTTGATGAGCATGCACATCTGCAGTTGCTGATACTAAGAGTATAGATAAAAAATACCACGGTAAGACTCCGCTTCTAGTGTTTAAAAGAAGATCACCACAGAAAAACCCTAAAGTTAAAATGTCTCATTCTGTAGCTGCCTGTCTCGCTTGTGTTGATTACACAAAAGTAATACTGATAATTCAGAAGAAGTAGTATGACTAAAACTACGGAATGGAGTACCAAAAGTACCCTGTTCCTTTTCTTTAAAATACTTGGCAGCAAAGCTAGTCCTGTCTTTTTAGCATTTCTGACTGGGAGAAAGTATATTTTCTTGCTTCAATGACCAAGAGGGAGACAGAGTAGGATGGAAAACCGTTGATGCAGCTTTTCTGACACAACAGTCTAGCACTGTAGGAAAAATGGGAGCGTTCAGATCTTTATTTGTGGGTTATTAGCAAAAAAGCTTGATCATAGGTAATAAAAATGCATGTCAATTTGAATGCCATAAGTATCCACATACAAGCTGACCTTTTTCCTCTGCTATTTTTCTGGAGGAGTGTTGCTTAGCAGAGCTCTGCCTAATGCAATGGGATTGGCTTGCATGGTGCTGACTTTGTTCGAGAACAATTGGAGTTGGAGAAAAAGGAGAGCCTTTCTAAGGTTGTTCTGGCTTGGGCTAGATAGAAAGGCTGTTCTCTGTGAAAGAACAAAGTTTGAGCCTTTTACCACACAGTTCAGAGATCATTCTGGGGATCTGGTTTCCTTTTTAGCAAATAGCAGGCAGGGTTGTGTGGAGGTGGCCAAAACCTGTTAGCACTCTACTCACTTGACTCTGAAATAACTTGCAGTTTACTGGTCTGTTTCCAAATGGGTGCTTGTTCTTAGAAGCAAGCAAGCTATGCAGCCAATTCATTAGCATAGTACTTGTTAAATTGATAAAGCTCAAAATTAAGCCACGCGGAAGGTCTTGGAGCAGCAGTTTTGGTGATGTGGGTGACAAGAGCAAGGTTAGGGACCAGGAAAACTTGGATCCCAGCACCTCTGCCCTTCTTGTGATGGCTTGACTGTTTCCTCTTCTCTACTTTCACTTATGTGCTAGTAATAGCATTACCAAAGTTTATACTCTTTATGGTGGAAGTCAGAGTGTTTTTTCTCATATTCAGCAGGTAAGACATCTTTTTTTGAAGATGTCAGGCTCTGTTGCCAATGCCAGCAAATTGGGTTTAAGTCCAATGTTTTAGAGATATGCCTGTTTTTACAGTTGAATTTTTGTGCCTAAAAAAGAAACAAGCAAGTTATCATAAATGTTCTTTGAGAGCTGTATTAATGAGGATGATTATTTTGATATTCTGGGGATCTATTGGTGTTTTTTTTCTCTTCATGTTATTTTAATTATGTTCCTGCAACAGGAGTTTGGCTATGCCTACCAATAAAAACAGTTAGAACCAAAATTGAATGGTTTAAAAAACCCAGACTCTCCTCACCCAAACAATAAAGCAGCACTGAGCTTTTTTGAATGCAGATCCATGGATATTTATTTGTGGTGCTAGTACAGTAGCCAAAGTTCAAAATCTACTCTTCCTCTGAATGTGATGTTCTTATTTAATAAACTTAATTGAATAGATCCCGCATTTGTATTTTTATTCTGCCAATGGGAGAAATGCTTTTATTAAATTTATTTGTTTTAAGGTAATTTAGATATTTTAATTATTCTTTACCCTATTAAATCAGAGTAGCAATTCTTACTGCTTTGCTTCCCATCTCTCTCAAACCTATATTTAAATATTCATGCTAAAGTAAGCAATAAGAGATTTTCTACTGTGTTTGGAGAGATCTGGACTCAGTCTTTTCTTTTAGCAAACTAATACAATCACCTGTCTGCCATCAGTTTTCATATTTCTTCACAGATTTTATTTTTCCCAGATAACTTTTGTCATTCTTCTGGTTGTCAGCCATGGAGCTGCACTCCACATTCTTGTGACATACTCTTAATATTTGTCTTTACATCTATCCTCCCAATTACGTTCATATATATATAAAACCAGATATAATTGCAAAATGGGGTTGTCTGTTGCAGTGTGCCTTGGCTCCAGGGGAACTCGCTCAACATTATTAAGGATATTCTAAACTTGATGTAAAAAATGTATGTTTTGAATCCTATATCCATAAAAAACTTACAAAATTTATTTTTGCTCCCCTTGCTCTCTTGTAAGCTTATTGCTTTTTCCATTTCATTCTACTTCTGCACTTGCCTGCTGTTTGGAGTAATTTGGTTGAAATTTAGTTGATGACAGCTCTTCAGCTGTGTTTAGTCCCTTGAAGCTTTAGGAGCAAACTAATGGAGCTCCATCTGGAAAATATTTCTGAATTGTGGAGTGGAGCTTAGGACTTGCACAGATTCTGCCATCCTTCCTTCCTGGATATGTCTGGCATGATGTTGAATTAGGTGTATATTGGCTTGCTTTGCATGGCTTTTACTGCCATGCTCACCCTAAGGATTGAAGCTTCAGTGGCAAGGGGAGCAGCTGGAGCTGAAGAGTAGAAACTGTGAGTAACAGCTGCTTGCTCTGTGGATCAGGCAAAATGGGAAGATTGTCACACACTTTCTGGCAGTGCTCCAAGCTAACTGCCCTGTGCCACACCTGACTCAGCAGGTATGTGGGCTGCCTTATCATGTGTGCCAGCTATTTTCATATTCTTCTATGAATAACTTTAGAGATAAGTGGTTATTGAAGTCTATATGGGTTGCCAAGGTTGATCATAAATTCATTGCTCTTCATAGATTCTTCTGACACTCACTGATTTCAAAAGTACTTAGGCATCTCTTTATCACCTTAGTGGATTACCATCTCCCATATCAGCACAGCTAGATGGTAGCTATGTGGGAGCTGAGGTCTTATTGTAGGCTTTACAGACTCCAGCTCTGCTCAAGCTGACAATGGTTGCTAAATACTTACTTTGCCCGTTCATTGCTTTCTTTCGTCAATGTAATTTCCTTTCATTGTGCTAGAGGCTTTTTCTTGGCTGATGTTTTTCTGCGTATTTCAGGGATATTTTTGTTTTGTTTGCTCTTACTTATAGCTGTGCCACAGATATCATTGCAATTGTGTAGATATCAAGTTTAACTGACATCTTACTCTTTTTGCCTCTGAATCTCAAAGGCACCACTGAGATGTTCTCTACACTATAAGCCATGTTGTGTTCTGCTCTGTTACTGAAAACATGCGCTGGTTTATGGCATGATGTTCCCAAATGGCAAAGATGGAGAGGAAAATAACACTACAGTTTCTTTTGATGTTACAGGGTAGGCATACACTCAAACTGCAGTTTAATCTTGTGCTGAACACTGTTGGTGTCCTTGTCTTGTCCCAAGATAGACAGCAAGATGTAGGAGAAGTCACTCCTTTCCCAAAAAGTCCTTATGAATGTGATGATAAAGCCCACAAGGCTTCATAACTTTGTTTAGCAGAAGATAGAAATATGCCAGATGCTTCAGTGACACTGCAGTAGGATCATGGAGTGCAGTACAGTGTTGTACTTTTTAAAATCAGGTATCTGTCTGATTAGTGTAAGTGATTCAGTGACCAGAATGTTCTGTAGGAGGGGTGGTGGTTGAAAGCATTTCCAAACATTGTTTGAGCATGTAGATTTCTTTTGGGAAAAGCTACTTTCTTGGGGAGGCTGTGTCTTCCTTTTCCCCTTTGTGATTGCTGCCAAGCAGAAAGGTACCTTTTGCAGTGTGAAATTCTTTACCCCTTTTTCCCAGTTGCAGTTATATTGTCCTTCAACAGGATATGTCAAAAGCTGGAAAAAGTGGCTGGGGATGTGTAGCACAGCTTTTTGCAAACTGTGTGCTGATTATACTATACTCACTCAGAGATCAAAGCTTAATTACATGAATTGAGCTCAAATGTTGCAATTATTATTTTAGCAGGATGTTCTATTATTTCTGCATTCCACTAGAAAAGAGCCATTCTATGAGAGCCAAAAAAAAAACCAACCCATCTGCTAATATGGACTATGGAGTTTTGGACATTGGCCGTGATAAAGCAAATCACATTTTGTGTTTGTTTTTGCCAAAGAATGGACTAGGTTCCTGCCTTTTTTTTCTTCCACGGGCAAAGCAGGGGACACTCAGTGTAATGTTGCAAGTTGAAATGCTTCACGTATTTCACAACCTTCTAGTGGAAGCTGGTTTTTTGGTGTTTTTTTTTTTTTTGTAAAATAGATGACCGCATTTCATCTTGCGTATTATACTTGACCCTTAAGCAATCCTCTTGCCTAAGTGCATACCACAGTCCTTTGCATGTGCATTCCTTGGGGTAAGTCCAGCTATGGGTGCATGCAAACTTGACATCTTCCATTGCATTGGAGTTGTGCTTGTTTTCATCAATGAGCCCTCTATAGGCATGCTAGAAGTAATGAGAACCAGTTGTTGTGGTCATTCTGGTAGGCAGATATTGCTGACCTGTGACAGGTTTTTCAAAATTACTTGGCATGTTGTGTCACAAGGGAAGGTTGTAAAGCAGCAGTCATTTTTGAAAATGTGCGTAAATGGTTTAAGGAGGCACTGAGGACTCTGAAAAATGTAGTCCAGTCTTTACTATGGAGCAGTTTGTAAGCTAGTGTTTTCCCCTGTGATGAAGTGTCCCATTTGATTTCTTTTCTTCTGATTGGTAAGGATAAGCCCACCAGTGTCTCAGAAATATATCCTAGGAGTTTGGCTTTGACAGGAGAGGCAAGTTAGATACTCTGAACAGTTTAGGACCATGAATGTCAGTGTTCATTGTATTAATTTTGGGCCAGGTCTTTCAAAATTATCATCTGCTCATCTGTTCATAGTGGAGCATTCAGAACTCAGCACATAATATACTGACTTATGAAATACCTATTTGCTCAGTTCTCATGCCAGGGCTAAATAACTTTAGATGCCCCTTGCCATTTTGCCTAAAGAGTTGGGAAGTCAGATTTCTACTCCTGACATGACATTGTGTTGACCTTGAGTCACTTCAGAGCAGGATCCAGGCTTGCTTCTCTGTGTAGTACTTAGTGCAGCAAGTAGAACCTAATACTGGGCTTGGTTTCTGTCACTAGTTGTTTTCATAGCAGCAGTTCAAGTAGGTTCTGAATAAGTATTTTATTGTTGGCCTATGCTGAAAGAAGTCCTTTTCCATTGATTGTCATCAATATTCTGTGAGGTTGGAGCCCCCTTAAGTAACAATGTGAAATTATTTATTTGGTATTTTGTGGCGGTGTGCATGCTGCCATAAGGGCTCTGTGTCTTCAAACCGGAGGTGGCAGGTTGCTAGAGGTAATCCATGAGCCTGCTTCATCAGCTTTCTGATATTTTGGCATTAATCTTTAAAAGTTGGTTTTACCAAATTTTACATGCTCCTCAAGGAGGGAAAACAAATTCAACTGGATGGCCATGATGAAAGTCATTTACCAGTTGTCTTCAGTATTAGTAAGCACTGGAGAACAAGACTGTTTACTACCTAACTCAAGGCCTGGTAGTCAGTGTGGGAAGTAAACCAGTAGAGGATCTTGCCAAGAACAGCCACTAAAATACTGTTGTTCATCACCCTAATCAAATTCTTTTCTGCTGACCCAGAAGCTCTCCAATCACATTGCTAGGGACAAGGAGTTGGTTTGTGACATGACCTGGGTGATTTTGAAGAGGAAAGCACTCCTCACTGAAGAGCTCCTTAGATGGAATAGAAAACTTTGTGTCCCTTATGCATTTGGCAAAATCTCTGTGGGGAGATTATGAAAGACCAGCTTTTAGTGTCTGTGTGCCTCCAGTGATAACGATCCTGTGTCCCAGGCAAGAGCCCATAGGTCCAAAGCTCACACCTCCACTGCTGATCCTGCACTGGTTGTGTCTGCTACAGACTCCAACAGCGCTTAAGCCAGGAGACGGACGTGTGGGATCTGATGGCTTCATTCTAATCTCTGCTTTTGCTTGCTTGTGGCCTTAGGTGAGTTGACTGAACTCTGTGCTGCTAATGCTTTTTATGGCACCTTTTTGCAACCTATTTCAGGCTCTTTGGCTTAAAAGATTACTTTAAAAGATTAGCATTGTTATTTGTATAAAATTATCATTGTTCAGGTGGCAGTTTCACCTCTTTCCTAGAGCTCCAGTAGATGTCATTTGACTGCTTGGAAGTTTTCGTGATGGGAATGCCAGCTTTGTTCCTTTGTGTTTTGCAAGCTTAGCGTGACTTTAGGTCACAGAATGGACATTACTTTTTGTTCTTTATTCACTGTTTCCACTGCCTGCTGGGGATTTTATGTCCAATTAGATCTCTAGCAGCAGGACAAAAATGGCTTGCACTTGTCCACAGCTGCTTTTTATCTAGGCTTATCTTAACATAATTGGGATCAATACTGTTTTTCTCCTAGTTACGGCTACTGTGCTGGAAGAAGGGAAATCCTGGTGTTCGGCAGAGAAGTGGCCAAGGCGCTAGACCTTGATTTGGGAGATTTGGGGATTTAGTTCTGGACTCTAGACTTAATTGCACCTCTGCTATACTAGTGCTCATCCAGGGCACTAGTCCTCTGGTGGTTTGTCTTGTGTAGATCAGTGTAGTGATTTTGGTTCACAAATTTAAGATTTCCTGGCCAATGCACCAGTTAATGTTGTGGGTTCAGTGCTGGCCAAATGTTAGTGCACTCACTAGAATATACTTAATCATTTCTTGCTGTGAGACAGGATTAGGAGGAAGGCAAAACAGGCTCAAAACTTTAAAAGGGTATAAAGAAAACTTTATTAACGGTAACTAAAAGAAGGAATAATAAGAATCAGAATAAAACCNCTGAGATGATCATCATCTCTGGGAACAGAGGTCTTCTTTTTGCCTGGGGGCAGAGGGTCTTCATCACTCTCTCTGTTCAAACTTCTCATGGGATCACAGCTACTTTAACATCTGCTTGCTTTAGCATAGATGCCTTTGCTCATACCTTCAAACATTTCATCTCCCCATACTTTTCAATGAGTTATAGGGACAAAGAGTCTGATGTATGAATTATATTCTTCTCCATAGCCTTACAAGAGGATTTCAGCCTGAACTTAAGGCATCTCCTCATTCTCTTTCCATCTGGGACTTGAGTCTTTCTTCATTGTTCTTGGTGTCTTCATGTTGGTCCTCTATGTGTCTTGACTCTGTCCTTTTCTCTCACTCGAGGGAGGACTGAAGGTCTGTAAGTCTCATTTATGCATTGAAAGAGTTAGTAGCTCGCTCGGGGCGTGCTGATGGTCACACGATCCCTGCGGGGCCGTGGACGAAGCAGTCGTGGTGATGGATTTTCAGGCCGCACTGGGGCTGTGTCAGCCGCATGGCTGGTGTCTGGCTCCTGCTGCGCTCAATTCCAGCCGCAGGGCCGCCTCTGGCCTCAGGCACATGGTGTCCACACTGCGGGGACAGGATGTTAACAGCGTGGCACGGCCCTGCCCTGGCCAGCCCCGCGGCCTCCCCTCCCTCGCCCGGGCGGGCTGTGAGGGGGGAAGATCCTCTCCAGAAGCCGGAAGAGAGCTTTTCCCGGGCTTTGTTCGTCTCTGTGTGTGTTCGCAGAGCCGCGTTCAGCTTTCTAGTGGTTTAACAAAGTGTCAGTAGTCAAAACTAGCTACTGATTGGTTTTGTCGGGCACAGAGGAAACGGGTAGCAGCTTCTCTGAGAAAATCACTCCCTGTGACTGGCTTCCCTCCTCCCCAACTGTCAATTAATGCAAAACCAGCACAATCAGAATGTCAGTTCATGAGTGAGGCCCTTCTGACCTGCCTTCATATCCACGGTCCTGAGAGGGATCTGCTCTCCATTGACGGCGTACAGATCACTGGGGGACTCTAGATGCAGAATTCGCATGGCTCATGATATTGTTTCCTTCACAAAATGCAAGCTCGACATTACCTAAAACAAATTAAATGTCAAGAGATTTATCAGCATTCAAAAAGAGGACTGTATTTCTGCAGAAATCCAATGTTTATGTTTTAGTTGCTTCTTTTCTTCTAAAATGAATCTCATTTGACTTGATACTTGTATAGACAAGATCTATTGTAGTTAAGCAGATGTACAAATTTTTTGTCTGGGGCAGGAAGCAGAAGTGCTAGATCATGTATGCTTGTGAGAAAGTGCTGGCTCCTGTAGCTCACGAGGGCATCATGTGTAGCTGTTAAATTTGTACTCTCCACGGCCACTTGATCTGTGGAAAGTTGCCAGTGGTGGTAGCTTCTGTGATAAGGAAAATGTGACTTAAAGGATGAGGGCTGCTAGCTTATTTCACGAAGTCCACTGAACCTTCCATCAACTGGTGAAAGCTTTTTAGACCTGCTGACAAGGACTTAGTTTAAATAGTTTAAATTGTCTATAGTGTCTTGCCAGAGCCCTGAAATGTTCCAGTCTTGTAAGGTTTTGTAAGTTCACTTTGTTCCCTCTTGAAATAGTGATTAAATTTTTTTTCTCTAGGGGAAAGGTTTTTTTGCCTCCCCAAAGAAAGCAAACAGCTGCATTGTTTGCAGAAAGCTGCTTTTGAAGGCTATTTTATGTTTACTTAGTACAGACACTAGGCAAGGGGGTGGAGAACTGATTTTCTGCCGCTTGAGCTTTTTACTTTCTAAATCTACAGCTGGAAAGTGGTTAGGTTTGGAGCCTGTTGGTATACCAGCTAATGAACTTTTCAACAGCCATTCTACTTTGAAATAGTGGCTAGCACCCTTTCTAGAAAGGGTGGCCAAAGGATGTATTTCATTGCCATCATTTTCAGAGGTTGCCCTGTAGCCTAACTTTCTCTTGAGTAATTTTCTGAATTGCAGAAAATGAGATGAAATTGCAGCTGTGTATGTCTGGAGGCTGTTCAGGGTTTCTGCAGCAAGGCGAAATGTCATGTGGAGGGAGTCTTCTGCAAAGGCAGACCATGGAACAAGTGCATGTAATCTCTGCTTTTAATTGTGTGGCTGGGTAATGAGCTGTGGTACTTCATATCACTGGAAAATTAATGCTATGGGGATGGATTCCTGCAGCTTTTCATAGTCTAGACAGAAAACAATATTTCTGTTTCAGGGAGTTCTAGGTGAGTGTCAGGAGTGATCACTGATATCTGCTGTTGGCTCAAAATTTTACACACATGGGACATAAAAGCAATCATTGGAAACTAACAGAGTTTTGGCACTGCAGCACTAAATGGCAAATTGTATTTCCCAGATGTGTTCAACTTATCAGACTGGTCTGATATGGAGATAAAGTAGGACTTCACTTTTAACCAAGTTGGAAATACTGGGTTGATGAGTTCTCTGCATCTCTGGCTTACACAGTTCTTGCCTACTGTGAGCTGGAAGGACATCTGAAAGGATGCTCAGCCATTTTCCTCTGGTATTAGTTTGCTGAGTGCTTTCTGATGGATTAATTATTCAAGTGAACCTTTTGGCAGCAGTATGACAAGTATATCAGCCTCTAGTTGAAAATCAGAGGTGACTACTAACAAACCTGTTCCTTGGTGTGTAGCAGATACTGATTGGGGCATACAGTATCATTGCAGCTGTCACCTGGCATGGCTGGAAGAACTGGATATGCTTCAGGCTCAGGTGTTGTCCTCTTGGTGATTAATCCACTGTTAGGCTCCATGCCCTACTTTAATGCAGGGATTTAGCTGGTATGCCTACATCTGGACAGTCCTTAAAAGTCAGTATTTTTGTCATTTAAAACTTTTGTCCAGGCAGAACAGGCCAGATCATTTGCTTTGCTCTGCTTAACTCCAGAGAGCTGAAGTTCAAGCAGGTTGCATAGCAGTCTTCTTGGCTGTGCGTGCTTCTGGCTGGTCAACTGAGATGACTTAAATGATAAAATACGTGTCTGTAGCTCGCTATGGTTTGCTACTGTGAAGGTGAATGTTACAGCCTCTATAAAGCAATATTTCCATGTTCTGGATCCTGTGGATTGACTGCAGTTGCAAGGGAATCAGTATCTGAATTTTCACTGATGTGCATTAAACCAACTACCCTTTGATTTGCTCATTCCACAGACTGGTTGAACTCCTGTTTTGCCTCTGTGCGGGGTATTAAGGTGCGGGAGTAGGGTCTAATTCCATTGATGAGAACACCAAAAGTCCCTTTGACTCTTCATGGGATACCTTTTGTACTCTTCCTGTGGCACTTTATTCTTATGGGTTTTGGTGTTAAGCTTTAATTTCTGGAAAACATTGGAAATTAGGGGGTTTTTTTCGGAGATTTAATGGTATTGGGGGCCTGAGAATGAAGTATGGAGTGGGTACTCTGAACGCCCTTCTGAAGATAAATAAAAGCTGTTGCATAACTACCCGTAACTGTTAGAAGGCTGTGCAGTCCCTTCCATACTTCTGTATGCCAAACTTGTGCAGTGGCTGCAGGATTGGGCTCAGGCAGCAAAGATTGTTTAGTGGCTTGGTGGAGAGCACAAAAAATCAAATGGAGGTCTTTGACCCACAGACCAGCACCAGTATCCTTGTGGAAAAACGCATGAAAAGAGCAATTATTTTAGTTTTTTAGTTTTTTATTTCTTAGAAATATTTTGGTACCACATTATTGGTCAGGAAGTGACTGTGTACTGTGTGAGAAGTAATCTAGGTTTCTCTTTAGAGTGAATAAAAGTGTTGCCAAATCCCCTAAATACTATTCAGAAACTTAAGGGGTGGAGGTGGTACAAAGGAGAGGTAACAATATTCCCTCCTTAGCTCTTTTGCTAGGTTGATTGCAGCTTTAGATATGTAATATTGACATCAAGAGGAGGTGCTTCAAAGACCTCCTCCCGCCCCAAATCCAAGGCTGTGAGCAGAGGGGTGCTTTAGGTCCATGAGTATGGGTGCAGTCATCAGCCAGGATTTGTTCTCTGAGATTCTCCTCAAAGGGCAGGCTTTTTCCCTGCTGTGGATGTGCCAGTAGCCTGACAAGTGCCTTTCCCTTAGTATGCCTGGGAATTCATGGTCTACCAGCCAGATGTGCATGCATCTGCAACGTGTTAGTGTCAGGGTGATCCAGCCAGCAGGATGCACTGGGTACGGAAGGATGGCTGTCCTGCCTGATGAGTTGGGCATCCCTCTGTGAGAGTGTCCCTGGAGGTCCTGCCAGTGAGTTAGAGCAGCACCTGGCAGAGGTTAAGGGGCCCATGCTGACTGTATGCTCCACTGCTGGTGTGCTGGTATGAGGTTCAGTTTGTAAGGTTTTGTAGGCATCTATTATCGCTCCTTGGTTCTCTGTACTGGTGTGAAGAACCACTGTTGACCTGTTGTGATTCTACAGAGTAATCTTCTACGGAACTCAGTGTAACAGGTTTATTTTTGTTAGTCATGTTAGAGAATTGTTTTTGTAAGACAGACCTACTTTATTAAGAGACAAGTTTTTAATCTGCAAGTCATTGTAGTAATGGAGTTTACTTTTGGATGAGACTTAAAGATGACAATTGTTCATCATCTCAAAGCTCACATCCTTAATTTTTCATCTAATCTTACTCCAGTGCAGGTCTGGCCAGAGAATTTCCTGAGGAGGTCTTGTGTTCCTAACACATTTACGTATTTTTGGTAATCTTTTCAATGCTGTTTGCAATCAGACATGCAACTCTTAATCTTGGGGCTAGGATACTGTTATGTGGGACACCAGAATCAAAAGTATTTGTGTTCCCAAATTAACCGGTGTTGGAAAGAGTTGTTCTCTTGGTGTGTTTGAATCAATTGCTAGTTGTCCTCTTAATGCTGATTCTGTCAACTGAGTGTATTCAGGTACATAAATCAGAATTAATTTAATGTGGATTAACTAAGTTCCTGTGCAGACACTTGCTCAGGATTCAACTGCTCTTAATTTGAAGTGGCCTTAAAATTCAGAAGTAAATTAAGATATGCTGAATTAATTCTGGAAAAAAAGGTGTAATGTAACTTACATGGTGAAAGCTTACCTTAGGGCTTTAAGATTGAGCCTTGCTGGAAGGGTATGTGTACCAAGCTCTATACTATGCTTTTATTAATTGCCACCAAAGAGAATAATTTTTAAAAAGAATTTTTTTTTAATCCCATGTGCTCTTGTACTGTAGCAAGACAGACACTTAATGCACAACAATTTTCCATTTACTTCATCTAAATTTTAACAACCCTAGCATAATTCTTAGTCACTTACCTTCAAGGGAATGGGTATTTCTCCCTTGCCTGTTAAATGCACAACAGTTTTGCTTACAAGCAGTGTTGACTGGACTTCAAAATCTTTTTTTCAAAAGATTTTCCTAATTTGGCAGACAGCTTTTCACCATAATAAAAGTGTACATGGAAAGAGGCTTTAAGGAAAAGTATTGAATTGTATGGTTCAGTGTTATTTGGAGGAATCTTTAAATAGTGTTTCAAAGTCTCTTACTTATTCTCATTCTGGGCTGTCCTTGCTTTTGGAATTTCTGGGGCAGAAAATAAGAGAATTGTATTGCAAACCTCTTTTTGTGCTTTGGAGCTCTGAGATAAGAAACAGTGAGTCTAAATCTGAGCTTACTGAGACCCATGAGACTTGGCTGGAGAGCATGGGGTGAGAAAGAAGGCAGTGGGGTGTTCCCTGAAGAGGTTGCAAGGTCACAGAGCAAACAGCCTCTTGTCTTTCCTGATCTTGTTGCCTTTTCTGTTTTGAATGACAAAACTTTCACCTTCCAACTTTTTTCTTGTTTTTCTTTTCTTTCACTAGTTAATGCCTGGCCACAACATCTGTACTGTGTACTACTGCTGCTACGTAAAGGGAGCTTCTAGGCTTTGCTGAAGGAAGATGGCTTTCTGGACACAGCTGGGATTGCTGCTATGGAAGAACTTTACCTACAGAAGAAGACAGACTGTAAGTACTAGCCCAAGGGTGTTTTGAGATCTTAAGTTACAGTCTTGCAGCTTGCATGACTATACAGCTTTTCAAAAAAACAGGGAAACATCCTGTGTCTTACTTAATGTTCATCCTTTAGTGATCCCTGGTTGAACAACAGGTCTGGCTTTGCAAAGACCCTGTTCAAACTGGAGAGTGTGGTGGGTGGACAGAAACCAGAGGGCTTGAAGGTGCTCAAGACTTCTGTCCTGAATTCCAGTGTTGAGAGTGTGTTGGAGTACTGAAACACTGGTGTCAGATCAGGCAAAGAGGGTGCATGACTGCTGTGTGCAGCAAAATAGATGTGAAATGAAAACCCATGCTGAGACCTGCTCTGCTCTGTGGGTGAGACATTGCCTGGCTGCAGTGATATGCCTGTGAGTCTAAAACCTTTTGAATGCTGCAAGCTGCAACAATGGCAACAAAATTCTGCCTCTTACTAATGGCAGAAGTGGCAGAGGCAATAGCAGACATCTCCCGTCACTTTAATCATTGAGAGTATCCCAAACCTGCTATGTAACTTTATGACAGAAGATATAGCTTAGCTGGATGGCATGAAGCATGTTCTTGTATCGGCATGAGGATAAACCCAGGTAACTGATACTCTTCTGCCAAGGTGTGTTCTGAGTTGCTGAAATGCTGTCCTCACCATCTGTTAACAGTGTGGAAATTTACCTGTTAAGAATAGACAATATATAAGAAGAATTTCTCCTTGTGATAAAAAGAGCGCAGGAGTGTGGATCCAGTATGGTGTTCTTAAAATTCTTTTGCCTTAAGATTGAGACCTCATAGGATGCTATACCTCTTGCAAGCAGCTAAAAGTCTGAGAAAGCACGGGGGTTTAGGAAATACCTGTGTTGGACAAGAGCATGATTTGTGCCAACAGGTTTGTTCAGAGGATCTGGCCTGTTAGATCTGACCTTGAGGAGGTGTCAGTAGGGAATGTGAAAGGAATAGAAGTTACTGAAGTGTTGAGTGGAGAGTGGTCTCTGATAAGCTTTCTGAAGCCTTCAAATGTCAGGATGCTTGCCAGCTGGTTGAGTTGGGTTGTTTTAGAAACTCAGTGTCACAAGGGAGGAAAGGCTATCATATTTACCACTGGCAATGGTCACAGTCCCTGAAGTCTTCACTCAGGTGTCTGAGCCTTGTTTTTACAGGACTTGGGTTCAGTGAATTCAGAGCTGGAATTAGTCCATTGTTAAATAAAACAGACAAAAGGGGCTCACTGCCTCTTTATCTTTTCTTGTATATAAACAGAGCTGCCAGTGATGACAAAGTTTTTGTTTTGCGTGTTTTTGCCTTTCATGGAGCTTGATCTCCCAGGATAGGACTGCCCATCAGAGAGGTCATGGACTGTGTCAACTGCAAGGAGTGAGCCTGTCAGCTCTCTGAATGTGGGTCACATCCTGGTCTTGTGAACAGGCTCATAGTTTAGAAAAATGTTGCAAATGAAGCTGGGGGAGTAGTCTCAAAACTGGCTGTGGCTCCTTAAGGTTGGATCTTCTCAGCAATTGCCTATGTAACCTAGGCCCTAAGAGCTAAAAATACTCTTCCTATCTTGCTACCGGAGGTCTAAATTTTTGCCAGTTACCAGACTGCCTTTAGAAAGTAGAGGAATTCTAGAATGTTGTGGGATTTTCTGGAGTGATGTTTAAACTAGGTAAACTAGGAGGCTATTTCAGAGGAGCTGAATTTTACAGTGGGAATGAAGGCTTGGTATATTTTTACCAGGATCTTCTGAAAATAATAGAATCATAGGGACATTAAGTTTGGAAAAAATCTCCAAGGTCATCAAATCCAGCCTTTGTCTGAGGAAAAGCCCGCTTAACAGGAAATGGCAGAGAAAGGGCAGAACATCTCTTCTTACCATGCTGTTATCACAGCTGAACAGTTCTTTCTCTTTGCTTTCCTGTTAGGAGACCGTTGTCCTTGAGTTGTGTTGATGAAGACTCTCTCCCATTTGTACTTACTGAAGGTGTAGCTTAGAAATAGTTTGATCCTTACCCTTCTCGCGAAAAATGTGGGCTAGTCTTGGCTTCCCACTGAACCCCCCCCCCGTTGGCTGCTGTGAGTTTGGGCTGCATTGCGAAACCTGGGTTCAAAGCTCACCCTAATGTGTGCCGTTCAAGTGTTACTTTGTACTGGATGGCTTCCAACAGCACTGAAGTGAGGGGAATGAGCTCACATAGGGAGAGAGGAAAAAAAAAAATCATGTTCAGGGGTCACTGGGTAAAAACCTTTTTCTCCCTGCTTTCTTGCAAGTGAGGAGACACCTCAAACTTGCATGGAGAGACTGGTCAGCTTCTGGTAGCTCCCTGCATTGAAACTGGACCATAAAGGTGGGGGGTTGACGGTGGGATGGGGTGATAGTGTACTTAGTTCTTGCTCAACAGATTTCCTGTTGACACAATGTAGAGCTCAGTGTTTAATGGCATCCTGAATCAGGCAACTGGTATAAATTTGGCATGCTTTAGGGATTAACCTTGGTAAAATTAGGACAAATTTTTTTCCTAGCTGAATTCACCTGCTGTGTGCAAATGGGATGTTCCTTCTTCAACTCCAGATGGAGCTGGGATAGGTGAGGTGTTGGGTTCTTGAAGATTCATTTCATTAAATAGCTTTATTGGTATTGGTCGTTGCAGCCACAAGAGTGGCAGAGGAGTCTTGAGTTTTCAGTATCTACTTAGAATGAATTTCAGTAAGACATGTTCCTTTTTGGTATCTTTGTGTCCTTGTTGGGAAATGCCAGAGTGGATGAAAAGTGCTGTCACAGCAGGGTCAGGAAGCAGTAGGGGATGGAACCTACTGACCTTTAAGGGCAAAGAAAGATAACTCAGTTTTTTGTTGAGCAGCATAAGAGACTTGCTGAGGAGTCTCTACTGACGTGCTCCTGACACTCTGATCTTGTCCCTGTGCAAACGTCTGGTGCAGCAGTTGCCAGCTGTCTCTTACAATGTAGCATTTTGGTGGCTGCTATGATGCCTTCCTTCAGCTGTAAAGGTGCAACTCGGTTTGAGCTGCTCCTTTCTCTATTCTCCCTGGGCCTATTGATGTGCCAAGTGAGGTGTGTTGTGCATGCAACCCACACGTGGTTACCTTCATGACTGTGTAACCAGGTGTGCAGGAGAGGAGCCATGTGTGTGGGTGGCCTGTTTCCCCTGCAGCAACAGGGCTTCTTGGGCACTGCTGTCCACCCCAGTCTGGTGTGACTGGGGCTGATATTCTCTCAGCAAGCCAGGCTTGAGCTCAAGGGCAGTATTTCTCATTGGTTCTGTAGCAGTTGCAGGGCTTTGAGAGGCTACCTGTCCACACTGGTCACTGCAGGAGGCCTCCACAAGCCAAGCTGACACTGTTCTTCCCCAAACAGTGTAGCAGTAGTTGCTTAGGGTGCATGCTGCTTGCCTACAGCCAGGGTTGCAGAGGACTGTGACATGTGCTAAAGCATGACCATTGATGCTGGAAGACAGAATGGAGTTGTCCTGGTTTCATAGCCGCTTCACTGTCAAGTGGAGGACAAGTCCTGCTATGCCATCCTGGCAGCCGCTATAAGAGTATCTTGAAAACAGGAGTAGACAAGTTGTCAGTGTCCTAGGTCTAAACTTTGATCTCTGGAAGCCAGAGCACTGTTTAATGCAGATGGAAGTAGGCTGTCAATGTTAATGGCTGAGTTGTGTGCTGCCACTGCATCATTTATTGTAATAAGAGACTAGAGATACTGAGGCATCTTCCTGGTACCTCTGTTCGTGTGATCTCAGTGGGATTTCTTACCTGGTAGTTGTACAATGTGTGCATGACAATAACAGATGACAGAATATTCTGAGCTGGAAGGCACCCACAAGCATCATCAAGGCCAGCTCCTAAGTGAATGGCCCATGGGGGGATTATGTCAGCAACCTTGGAGTTATAAGCACCATGCTCTAACCAGCTGAGCTAATACCAGGATCCTATGGTAACAGTATCCCAGAATTATCTTGCAGAGACTGGCACTGTTACCAGGAATGCCTGGAAGACTGATGCTCAATTTTTATACCTTTTAGATAGGGGTGCTACTTGCTGTTTCACGTCAGCTATGAAGGGTATCTGTGAAGGGCCATCCTACATAATTTTGTCTGCTGGATCAAGTGACCCTTGTTTTAAAGCCCTGTTTTTACAGTGTGTGCTAATTTTGAGGTACAGTAGTTACCTAGAAGTCTGTCACCTCAAAGTTTGCATGGAGTGTCTTGTGCTGAGTGTTGAGTCCAGTTTTAGCTGTTAATGATGGAATATGGAAAAACATGCTTGTGGGTGGGGATACTGTCTCCCAACTAGGTTGGAGGTCTTACAGTCTGGCTTTTAAGGAGGATGATTTAGACCTCTTATTAGAAAAGACTGAGTTTTTCAGGAAAAAAGTGGAAAATATTTTTCTTCATTTGACCAAGAAAACACTCTGTTCTGCTGCTAGTAATAGATGAGAAGCATACAGAATATCAGCATAAAAAGCTTTCAGATTTTTGTCTCGTAGCTTACTGAAAATACATGTTTATGCAGTCTTTCTGGAGTGGAAAAGTAGGGATGTGGCTTCTGAAGCTCAGGTCTGGGAAACTTCAGCTTGTGTCTCAGAAGCTCTAGGCTGGAGGCTTGCTGCTGTCCACATGCTTCTGTGGGATGTGACACATCTCAGTGAATTTTTCTGCACCTCAATACTTTAAGAAATGTTGTATATTTAATATACAGCAGGCTTTTTCGTCTTCTTGTCTTGTCCCTCTAAATAACGGAGTTCTTTATTTCTTTACCAGATATTCACTGCCTTTCTGTAGATTACCTGCACCAGTGGGTGCTGCCTACCTTCACAGAAAAAAACATATATTAGAATAAAACAGACTAG
>WBNQ01048671.1:0-19472 GCA_013401375.1 Spizella passerina | reverse complement strand
TGCCAGTCTTTGCTTCTCCTGATCCACCACAGCAGTTTCTTATTTATCCATCCCTTCCCCTCCTCTCTTCAGCCCTTCCAAAAGAAAAAAAATGCTTTTTATTGAACATATTTTTTAAACAAACCAATTCTTTCAGCTTTTTTTTTGTTTTTGTTTCCTTCCTTCCTCATGGCATGACTGTGTGGAAATTCATGTCAGTAAATTTAGTTTTCTTTGCCAAGCTGGAAATACAGTTCAAGAAAATGTATTTTTGAGAGAGACCAGCAATGGTTTATTAGGAATGTCGGTATTGTTATTATTGGCAGGTTTTTCCCCAGTCTGCAACCTTACAGCATCCCCACCCTGCACAGGGGAAGTTTTAGTTCTGGGTTCATTCTGTGAGTAAGGGAAATACTCTCAAATGTGGCCCCAGCCTGAGGGTTGGAGGTTGAACATCTCTGAAGCTGTTCCAGAGCATGGTTGGGGGTCAGAATCCCTCCACACAACAGAGGTCTCAGCACAGGGAAGACCCCACTGCCAGTAGGTAATCTAGTTTTTCTCTTGCTCCCGCTCCCTTTTAAACACCTTACAAGCAAATCTGTACTTCTGAAACACCTTTTTATCCAGTGTGCTTCCCCTCCCTGGCTCTCCTGGGAAATGGAACTGCAAAATGACATGGTAGTTTTCCCAAACTCCTGCTTGGGACTCTTGGTACCTAATTCAGGATTGTCAGAAGGCTGTACACAAGCTCAGCTCCACTCCTCACAGTAACACAAGAAGAAAGGCAAGAGGCACTGGCAAAGAGCTGGCTCCCTTTCCCAGCACATGAGCCAGTGCTGTGGTCAGCGTGGGTTTTAGATCCTGAAGCTTTTTCAGCATCACTGCGAGGACACTGCTCCCTCCCAAGCCTGGCTTGAATAATCCCATTCACCACAAGACTCGTGAGGCTTAAAGGAGTTGTCAGCGTCTTTGAATATTTTCCTTCTTGGGAGACTTGGCTGCACCCTGTAAAGTGAAAGCCCTGAGCGAAGGATGCTGGTGGGATCCCTGCCTCCGGAGCAGCACAGCCCTCAAAGGGGCTGGGAGCACGTTTTCCGCTGCTTTCATGTGGCTGCTTACTCCTCTCCAAACATCTCCGAGGTCTCTGCTCAATGTCTGCTGTCTGGCATGCTGGCAAGCCAGTGGAAATACTTGTTTTTCACTCTGGAAGAGGGAAGCGATGCCATGAGAGATGTGACTGCAAATGCTCCTGCCCTGCCCATCAGCACAAGAGCTGGAGGGCACAGCACTGCTCCTGGGCAGCCTCAGACCCACAGAGCTTGCTGGGGTCCCCCAAATGCTGCATCACCCCAGTTAAAGGCTATGAAAAGGAAAGAAGAGGGATTTTAAGTCTGGCTGAAAGCTGTTGGGAGCTCAGATGGAATTTCCCCACCAGGTTTTAGTTAGCTCCCAGAAGGAGCCTGATTCTGTATCTGTCCTTCACAGGGTCACATCTGCAGATGTGGCACCTGGGGCTGGCTTTGCTACAGGATCCTTTCCTTATCTGACCCCTTCCAAGCACCAGCTCTGAGCTCACTTCAAACCTCCTCCACTTCCACAGCTAAGTGCCAACAGCTCCCACCCATCCCTCTAGCCCTTACCTTGTCCAGATCCAAGCCTCTGGAAAAATTCCTGTATTTGCAGCATTTTCCCTCCTCCTGAGCCTCTCCAGAGCAAGCCCCTCTGAAACTCCAGGCTGTTTCTCAGCTGTCAAGCTACAAGCAGAGCACAAACAGGAAAGTGCCTGGCACTCACTTTGAACACTTTGGGGTGGAATTTTCTGTGACTGGTGTCACCCTGCTCTCAGTCTGTTTTATAACCTGGGCAGTACAGTCTGATCTTTGCAGCAGCCCATGCTGCTGGCATTTAAAGGCTCAAGATGACAAGGAATCAGTGCAAAATCCAGTGAATGCTGCCAAGATGGAAAGCAACATCTGATCTCTGCCCCAAAAGCTGTTTCCTGTCAACAGTACTGCCCACCCAGCTGCCCCAGGCCATGGCCCAGTGGTTGAGATTCCATGAGGTGACAGAAACAAGCCTTCACACACCAAGGGTGTGCCTTCAAGCCACATCTCACTTTCTGCTGCTCCAGGCATTATTCAGTCCTCATCCACCTGGACATGGACCGCCTGTCAAGTTCTCATGCTGGAAAAACAAAGTGCTTCACACGCAGTTGAAATAAAAGTCAGAAACTGACAAAAATGTTTAATATTAGTTTTGAAGAGAAAGTGACCGTACTCGCTTAGATGAGAAAGTAATGACTGGGTGTGTTTAGTGAGCTCTCCTGCCAACCTGTCAGCCCATGGCTGTGGCTCTCTGCGAGGCCCAGGCCTCCCTGCTGCTGCTCTCAGCGTGTGACAATGCAAACTCACTGGGACACAAAACACAACTGCCGTGGGAGCCGGCGTGCGGAGGCTGCGCTCAGGTCTGCGTTTGGCTGCCGCTCTGGGCCTTGGCACATGTCAGCAGAACTGCAAGAGAAGGGAGTTTAAACCCCATTAGAAACCTCACTGCTAAGGGGAGCTGCAGGAAAAGGTAAGGATCCAGGTGTGGGCTTGTTTCAGAAGCTGGCAAGGGCTTGGGGGCTCTCAGAAGCAGGGGGCAAAGGGAGCTCCCATGTGAATCTCTTGATGTGGCTCTTTAGCACTTTGTAGTGGCATCATTTCTGCTCACCACTGACCAGGAGATTTCTGCTCACCCCTGAGCTCTGTGCACAGCATGAAAGAGCCACTCTGAAATCCTGAACATCATCACCACTATCCTCAGAGGGCAGAGGCAGCATGGAAGGCACTGTGAAGCTGATTATGGAAAAATGGACATGAGAAGAGAGCAGGGAATGTGGATATGAGACTTGACCCTAGCTAGTCTGCAGGGATGAACCCAGGAGCTCTTGCCTCTGTGCTGAGAGGGAAGATCACTCTCTAGAGGGTTTGGCAAACACCTCTGAGCAGCAGCCAAGTGCCTGCAGCATGCTGGGAACAGCCCCCACCACCCCTCAGTGCCAGTAACAGCCCTGGTGTGCTACCTTCCAGCGATTGCCACACTCATTGCACACGACGAAGGTGGTCATGGGCTCATCGGAGCTGCGGGTCTGCACCTGGGGGGACAGAAGGGAGGTGAGAGCTGAGCATCACACATGGCCCTGTCCCTCTGGCCTCCAGGGGTTGGTGCTGAGCTCAAAAAATCAATGAGAGACCGAGGTTTGGGATGGCAAAATGAGTTTTCCAGTAAAATCAGTCTGGTGGTTGTGTTACACATAATATACACATCATGACCCCCTTCAGCCTGACATTACCTCAGTGACAAGTTTTGGGATAGCATATTTCCCTCCTCACCCATTCTGCTGTCCATTTCTTGCAGGTGACTCTGGAAGTGGACATCCCTCCCCAAACTGTCCCTCAGGAAAGGATGTGGCCAGCACTGCCATGACAAACCCCTCAGTCACAAGCACAAAAGCATTAAAAAAGCACTCCAGTCATTCCCATTTACAGAGCAACATCGTGGCCTCACAGGAACACACTCCGGGTTACCAGGTTCTGCACAGTTCCAGTCTGGTTTGTGTTTGAGCCATTAAGGAACTCTGATATTTAACCCAGATGTGATTGCTGCCTCTGACTGGCTCTTGCCAGAAACACATACTTTACTAAAAACCAGATTTTTCGTGGCATTTGAATACCACAAGGCAGATCTAGACTGAAAACACTGGTACTCCCCACACCAGTCAGGCAGAACTGTGCTGAGGGGTGATTATGGTGATCTACATGTGTAATTATCCCATGTGCAAGAGTCACAGTATTTGCATGATGCAAATTAACCATTTTTACAAGAATGCTGGATAGCTGAATTCTGTAATTCTCACCCTTTACTGTCTGCTTCCAACATGTTCATAAATGCCAGTGCATGTAGTTGAGACTTACATCTCATCACCCACTAGTGATTTCACTAGGAAACAAATCAAAGTACAGAAAGCCTCCTGATATTGCTATTTAGAGGACACTGCTGTCTCCTGCTTAAATTCCAGACAGTCAAACTCCAGTCCACTCCAGGTGGAGACAGTGCTGGGAGTGTGCTGGGACAGCCCAGGAATGCTTACTGGGAGCACTGGCAGAGCAAGGCCCCTTGCCTGAGCCAGCCTGTGGGATGTAAGGCTGCTGCTGAGCCAAAGGAAACTCCCTGGTCAGACTCCTGGATCTCCTTCTCTTTCCATGTGTTCGTATGTCAAGTCCAAGCAGATGCAGGAGTCTCAGTCGGCACTTGCACACGCAGTTTGTGCGCAGTCACTCAGCAGCAATCTGGTGGCTGCTGGTGCATTTTTGGGTATCTGCACATTCTAAACCACTGACTCACAGCAAAGGCACATTTATCTCCAGATGCCTGGCACAAACATGGGAGCTAAAAAGCACTGGTAATGCACAAGGCTTCCAACAGCTGGCCACAGGGAAGAAAAATCCTCTGTCTGCTCACATCACAGCTTCGTTTATTCCTTTTGTTTCACTCATTTCATGCTATTTGATTTTAAATAAGTTGGGACTCATCCAGCTGCAGGTAATCTATATTCTTAATTTGTACTTTTAATACCATCAACATGTCTGAGTCAGTTTCTGCAGCCTCTCCTCTACACTACCCACTCCTTTCTTGTCTGAATCCCAGCATTCCCAGCACCTGCTTTCAGTGTAGAGCACTGCTGAACTTTTGAAAGCTTCCTCAGTGCTGCACAACTCCTGCTATGGTTCAAGTGAGCCAAAATTTACACAAGCTCACAGAAACGTGCAGAAGTACATTTTAGACAGCCATGAGTGTTTTCTCTCTACCAGTAGCAAAATTTGTGTTGTGCTGCAGGGCCTGTCACAGAGCAGTGCGAGCTCGTGACCACGACAGATCATGGCCTTTGCAGAGGCCAAGACAGGAGCAGGAAAACCAACCTGGGTGTAGGTGCAGTTCTTCTTCTTGCATTTCCCACAGGTGAAGAGGTCAGTCTGTGTCCCTCCTGTCTTGGCCATCTGATGCTCCCGGATTGCTTCTTTTGTCATGGCTTTCCTGATCTCTTTCAGCTCATTACTGGCCATTTCCTTTCAAAAGAAAAAAAAAAGAAAAAAAGAAAAAAGGCAATAAAATCGCATCTGCCCAGTTTTACCACCACACCCACTACAGTGGAAACAGCCAACAGGACAAGGCAGCCTGACAGATGGGCATTAACACAGAAAGCCTGTTCCAATTCTGCTTTCTGGTTCATACCCAGGGCCCTGAGATGATGTGAACACCCAACAAACCACTCTCCACACTGAAAACCCCACTGCAAGCTCACTCCATGCACTCTGGCAGCAGGTAGTGAGAAAACTGCAGCCCTTGCACCAGCCCAGCTAAACCTCAGGACATCCCCTGTGAGAAGCAAACCCTGCTCCCCAGGCTCCCTCACCTCCGAGGTCATCACAGCGATCTGCTCAGGGGTGATGGCCCCACACAGCACATTCTTTTTCAGCTCAGGATTTTTGGAGTCCTTCAGGTTGGAGATGCGGCTCCTCACGCGGTTTTTGTATTTCATGTCGGTGTTCTTGACATCCTGGTAGATGCGTGAGGGCAGTCAAGGAGCCTGCAACCAGCCTAGAGACATCAAGCACTTCCCAGCCACCCGTGAAGAGCAGGGATTGTCACCCACTGCCAGGATGGAGGTGCTGGGACACAACAGCAGCATCTGCTCTGGGAGCTCAGTGCTGGATTTGAGAGCAGGTTTATACAATCCCAAACTCCAGGGGCTTCCAGCTTGGGCTTTTTCACTGTGCTGGAAGTATTCAGCTATGCTCAGGTTCTACAACCTCCCCTTTCTCTCAGCAAGGCAGCCACAAACCCCACAGCTCCTAAACCAAGCAAGCTCCTCACATAAGGCTTATCTCACATCACCATGGAACTTGATCCTCACTGCTCCATCCTTTCCATTGCTTTTGTCTAGATCAGCACACTCTCCTCAACAGGGAGCCCAGGGAAGTTGCATGTATTTGGAAGCAGAATCAAAAGCAGGAAACAACACCCTGATGAGAAGGACAAACAAGGGATTACAGTCTCTGAGCTCCAACTCCACACTGGTAGCTCCTTAGCAGACCCAGAACCCCTGACAAGCTGCAGCAGAACATTTATGCACAGAGTCCTGTTTTTCCTTTGAGCACATGGATTTCACTGCTGGAGGCATGCAGGAAGCACAGTACAGCAAGGATATACTCTTCAATCTGGGCTGCTATGTGCTCGCAGTCGGCACCGATGGCGATGTAGTCGTCTGTAAGACAGCACAAACAGGAGCTCAGAGCCTTCCCCCCACACCAGGGCTCCCCAGGCTCAGTATTCTGAGCTACACATCTGGACAGTTGGCTGGTTTCATTCACAGCCTCTTGCCATCAAATGGCATCTTGGCCTTTGCTCTTGCTACCCTCTGACCCTTTGGAAAAGGGCAGTGATGAAAATGGATTAATCTAGCCAGTCTGTGCCCTGTGCCTCTCTAGGATATGGACTGCATGAGACAAAGCTAACAACAGCCTAAGAACTTATCAGTTTTCCAATATATTTTTCATATAATTGAAATCAAATATATATAGGCAGGAATTGAGTTTCATCAGATATTTACCTCAGTAAGTAACTCTACTCAGACCAACCATCTGGGAGGGCCTGGAGGTGTGCAGCACTGGGATCAAGCCTTCCTTTCTCATCTCACCTCAGGATTGTCTGCTCCTCCCCTCTTCCCCCACACACCAGTTAAACAGCATCATACAGAGTGCATAACTGCCATGGATTTGGGCAGCCAGTATGATAAACACCATAAAGGAAGGAAGGTAGGGCACAGCTGAGCTTAGGGAAAGGCTCAAGGGAACTCTTTCCCAGATTTCATATGGAAAGGGCTTTTCTAAGAGCTATGCAATGTATTCAATGCAGCATACAAAGACATGCATGGGAAGGCTAGAAATAAAGACCTCATGAACTTCTCCATCTGTCATCTACATTCCTTGGCTCCAAATTAATAAGACTCTGCAGTGCTTAGACCCCAATTTTTTTAAGTGATCTGCATTGTGGACACAACCAGATGCTCAAACTTCCAGACATGCTGAGTACCTGTCTCTCACTTGAGATGGCACAGTCTGAATGCAAGAGGGATCTGTTCCACTCCAGATCCAGAGGACCACAATATTTAAGGGGCTCCTGTCTGCAAAGGCAGCAGAGTCTGACAGATAGAAAGTCCATGTACTGAGTTACAGCTTCACTTTGTGCCCCAAGGGTGACAGGAAGACAGCCTCACTTAACAGCAATCAGAAAAGATCTAGAAAGTGAAGCAAATCTCTGCATATCTGAAGGATTAAACTTCAGCAAAGACCACCCCATGTTGAAACCCTGTGTGACAAACGCTGTGTTCTTAACAGCCATTGCCTTGCACATTGTCATGCCTCCAGCTGCAGCCAGATCCCTGTGTAAATGTCTGAAAACGCTGCAACAACAGCCAGTTCATCAAAGGGGTGACCAGCGGCTAGAGTGAGCTGCTGGCAATAATCCTTTGACCAGGCTGCTCTAGAACAGTATGTCTAAGCTGAGCTGGCACTGGGAGTCTCTGTGAGAATGGTCCAGGAGCTGTGAAGCACTTGAGGCAATGCAGAGCTTCACCAGCACTTACCATCAGCCTGCAGAGCTGCTGTCAGCATCTCCCTGCATTTGTTGCGCACAGCGTCGCACGTGACGGGGGCCGGAGGGAAGGTGGTGATTTTGGGGGTGGTCGGAGTCTTTGGAGGCTCCTGCCTTTTGGTGGAGCTAAAAGAAAAACTTCACCTGTCAGAATGTCTCAGTTTGGGCCACTGAGAGCAGAGAAGGAAGCAGCAGGTATGTGGCCAAGCATCCTGTTAATCACAATACAGAACCAGTCAGAACACAGTGCAAAGTCATTGTCCCAAACCAGCACAGAGCACAACACGGCAGCCAACGCCCTCAGCCCAGACACAGCTCTCCTGTGGACACTGCTGGCTGCCAGCAGAGGTTTAATCCATGAACAATCTTGGATTAACACACATCAGCTGCTGCACCACTTGGCATCAAGTGAAAACATCACTGTTGAACACCACCAGTAACCCAAATACACTCAGGACATCTGAGACCATCAGCGCTCTCAGTTTGGCAGTGCAGTGCAGATTCATGGTACTTCTCTCCTCTTTAACTTTGCAGGACTCCAGGCCTATCACTGCTCTCAGCAGAAAGCTCCAGAAGAAGGAGCTGTGCTAAGGAAAACAAAGAAAAAGAAAGAAAATGGCTCCTTCAGCTTTGATATTTAAAAAACAACAACAACAAAGTGTAGCACATAAAAGGTTCTTCCTTTTTCCTGTAATCTGAGCAAGACACTGATTACTCATCTCACAGAAGAGCAACCTTACATAGCCACACACAGCTCATACAGGCGCCAGGCTAGCACAGGACTAAGAAATACTGCTTTGCTCTCAAAAATAACTCCATTTCTACCTGCAGGCAGTCATGGGCACAGGCAAGGGAATGCAAACACCTGCCTGCTGTGGCTGACTCAGTCAGGTCACCTGCCAGGAGAGCAGGATGGAGACCTGCCTGCACAATCAGCACATGATGTGGGCAGGCTGAGTCACTGCTGCGGGGTCTGCATGCAGAGAAGGAACCTCAGTGAGCAGCTCAGCTGGTTGTGCACACAGAAAGCCTAACATCTGCCTATGGTGTTAGTCAGCCCTGAAAATACTGCTGGTAAAAGATCTGGGTTAGTATGAATCACAGATGATTTTCTAGAGCTTTGTTCTCCCCCCTAAATCTAGGCAGCAGAATAGCAATTTTATTTTTCAGCAGAGATAGCTCTGGCTTTGGTGATTTTGGCTGTAAAATGCCTGGTACCATTATTGCACAAAGAGAGGGAAAGGGAAAAAAAGAAACCTCAATATTCCACCCATGGCATGCCAGCAATATCTTCTTGAAGATCCAAGTGGCTTGACAAATTTTGTTAAGCTGGGTCACTACTGCCAGTTCTTTGCCATCAAAAATAAATTTGTTATGAACAAGCACTTCCACTACACTGTCCTGGAAGGGATTAGTCAGCCCACAAAAAAACAGCACTAAGCTGGAAACCTTCCGAATCTGCTGCCACACAAACTGAGCCAGACGACTTTAGGGACTTATCCTGTGACTAAGGTCATATCCAGTCTGGCTCAAATCCCACAGATCATCACTGGGGCTACCAGATTTTCTCAGTTCAGAACCTCACCAAGCCCTTTTCAGAAGCATCCATCAGTGAAGCTTCAGCAAATGGTTCACATCAAAACAAAACAGAACTTTGATTTCTTGCTTATATGGATGAGATGATGCACTCTGTGAGGGAGATTGTACTGTCAGCTCACTGTGTTTTACTGACCAGTAGCTGAATAAAATCCCTTTTTACCAGCTGGTTTTACTGGTCAGCACTGCAGGATCTTATTAAAGAACAGATTTGTGTCCAAGCAGCTCACAACATTCAGTAGGATTTACACTGCACGTGTTACAAAAAGAAGAAACAACTTAGCCTGTAAATAATCCATTAGATGATGATTTTCTCCCATCTGGAATGTAGAAACTGCCATCAGGTACTTTTGTGCTTAAGAAGCTACACACAAATCACAGGCACCACTCATGGGGGTGTATATAGCAGAGCATACACTAAGGAATAACCCATAATTCAGGAATAACCCATCTAAAAAATCACAGCTTCTCATGTTACATAAAACAGTTTGGAAAAATTAGACTTCCCAAAGGACAAAGGCAAAGCATACTTACAGTAAGAGCAAGGACTGAAGGAATATGGGTGGTTTGTGGCAAGAGAAACTTAAAGGAGACAAGTCCTGAAATTCCTTACAAATGAGGATGGTAGGAAAAAATCCACAGAAGGGTGTAGAAATGAGTTTTGTAAGACAGGTTTTGATTGAGAGTAAGTTTTAAACTGTAAAGGTAGGTTATGAATTGGAAATGTTGCCAAGGGCAGCTGTGGAAATGCCTTGCCCTGAAGTTTTCTAGGCTTGTCAAAGAGCTTGAAAAAAGCCTGTCAGGGACAGCCTGGGCAGAAGTTGTGCTGTGCTGAGAAAGGGCTGCAGGAGAAGTTTCCTGAGAGCTCTTCCAGATTTAAATTTTGTATCATTTTTCAATCAACAAACAAAGGTTTCCCAGAGCAAAATGCTGTGTGTGAACTCAGTGACCTCAGTGTGAACTCAGAACATCAACCTTCACTACAATGAGTCCTCAAACACAAGCCTTCAGTCCTGTATTTGCAGAGGTAATATTTGATTTTCAGGAAGGTTTTAACTGCAATTGAATATTTCGATATTTATTCCTTGGGGGTGGAAAAAAGCTCAACAAGATGCATGGCAGTCCTACCTCTGTTAGCTGATGAGGAAAGATACATTTGCCTGCACACACATCAACCATGCACCAAGATGAGAGCTGATCCCTCAAGAATTAGATGAAACAGACTTCTCAGCCATTCCAAAGACAGAAAATTATTTATTAAGGTTTAGAGGTTAGTTTATAAATAGAATTGGTGGGAAATAGAGTTCAAACACACCTAGAAGACTTATTTCAGGAAATCCTTGTGGTTCACACTGTTCCTGTTGAACATGAGAAAGAGCTTGTAAATCTATCCAGGCAGCAAAAGTTTATACATAAAACAAGGCTGTGCTGGAACAAAATGGTGGCAAAGCAGCAGCCAGGGATTGCAAACAGAACTCAGGACTGCACTGGAAGAAAATGCCACAGAAGAGCTTAATTCAGGCCACAGATCCAAAACCTCCTAATAAAGGCAGTTTAGAGAATCCTGGAAAAGAAAAACCTCATGCTGCCAGAGACAGAAACATTAGACACAGCCCATTAAAATGCACTACACTATGGGTCTGAAACTCTACAGCACAACAGAATATGCTTTGGATTAGAGTAATGCAGTATCTAAACTCACAGGTGCCAGCTCCACACTGGCTGGCTCAGAGCCTTCAGGTCTTGCAGTGATAGCTCCAGTCACTACACAGGGATTTCTACATCTGTGCTCCAGAAAGCAACGTGACTTTCAGGCTAAGAGTTAGTCAAATATTTTTCCCTGACCAAAATGGAAGGCGTAGCCAAAATCTAACAGACTAAGAGGCTGAAATATCTGAATACAAACTGATTTCTTTGGTGCCTTGACAGCAGCCTCATCTGAACCAGCTATATCACACACTGAGCAACCAGTCTGACTCCACTGCAGTATCTGCTTCAAAGAACAGAAACTGTCCTCTGCCAATAAGTTATTATATTTTTTTAAGGCAGATTAGTAGTTTATTTTGCAGGACTGGAGAAAAAACATTCCTATCTCTGGAAGAGAGCCTGGCTCAACAGACTAACACCAGAAGCTGGCCCTTGCTCCTGGTCTAGGCTACACTAATCCATTGGCTGCTGTTCATCCTTCACAGCCAAGGGGATGCTTTGCTAGTCAGAAGATGGAGGCTGAATACACGTAAAAAGCATCAAGGATTAAAAAACCCCATCAAACTGCAGTATCTGCAGCACAAGGGAACATCACCAGCACAAGACAGACAGACAGATCCCATGATAAATGACAAAGCAAGGAGGCAGCAAGGAGGGGTTTTGCCTCTGTGTCTACAGCCAAGATCCTCTTCTGAGTGAAATCCCACACAGATACACACAGATCTGGCTCCCACTCTGCACTGCATCACTGAACGCCATCCTGGCTGTGAAGTTTTCCAAGTCCTTTCATTGCACTTAGCAAATAATTTTTGCCATTTTATGGAAGGAAATAACCAAAGATACCAATCATTTAAAGTCATGGAGCATCAGCAGCCTTCTCTCCATCAGCAGCTCTGGATCGAGCTGCAAAGGCTCACCCTGAAGTGCCAAGCCTTGAGAGAGCTGAGCAAAACCAAAGAAGTGACAAGAAAGTGACAAACAAAGGCTGCAAACATGGAAAATCCTGCAAGCCAGCAGGACCACAGCCTGAATACTCTAAATCTTCTGTCAAACTTGGGAAATTGACTAAATCACTTAAGAGCCAAATCTAAGAAGCACACACCCTCCTGGGATCTGAGGCTGGGAGAAGTTTCTAGAAGAAAGCTTTAAATCCCATTTTTCCCCTCCCCTTTGATCACTGTCTGCACTCAGCAACTGCAGTCACAGGCAGTGGAAACAGGATGCAGCATCCAAGGCATGGCAAGGAGCAAGCATGCAGCTGACCTGCCAGCTGGGGGACATCAGCCCAGGGAAAAGGGAACTTCTGCTGGGATTTGTCAAGGACAAAGAAATGGAAGTTTTACTTTAGTAATGTACCAATCAATCACATCCACTGCAAAGGCAAAATATAATCTTCATTCTAAGGAGTTTAAAGTTAGAAATAAACAAAAATGCATAAAAATGCAACATAAAAAAGAATAGGGAAATGTTCTACTATTAGCAAAAACAACATATAACCAAGAGTAAAANTTTGGTAAAAGGGAAGTATTACCTTTGGTCTCTTGAGTTACCAGTCTCCCTGGAGGAAGATGTTGGCAAAGACAGGCTTTTCTTTTTGTCCTCATTCTTTTCCTCAGAAGCATCTATGTTCAAAANTACATAAAACAAGGCTGTGCTGGAACAAAATGGTGGCAAAGCAGCAGCCAGGGATTGCAAACAGAACTCAGGACTGCACTGGAAGAAAATGCCACAGAAGAGCTTAATTCAGGCCACAGATCCAAAACCTCCTAATAAAGGCAGTTTAGAGAATCCTGGAAAAGAAAAACCTCATGCTGCCAGAGACAGAAACATTAGACACAGCCCATTAAAATGCACTACACTATGGGTCTGAAACTCTACAGCACAACAGAATATGCTTTGGATTAGAGTAATGCAGTATCTAAACTCACAGGTGCCAGCTCCACACTGGCTGGCTCAGAGCCTTCAGGTCTTGCAGTGATAGCTCCAGTCACTACACAGGGATTTCTACATCTGTGCTCCAGAACGAAACATGACTTTCAGGCTAAGAGTTAGTCAAATATTTTTCCCTGACCAAAATGGAAGGCGTAGCCAAAATCTAACAGACTAAGAGGCTGAAATATCTGAATACAAACTGATTTCTTTGGTGCCTTGACAGCAGCCTCATCTGAACCAGCTATCACACACTGAGCAACCAGTCTGACTCCACTGAAGTCTCTGCTTCAAAGAACAGAAACTCTCCTCTGCCAATAAGTTATTATTTTTTTTAAGGCAGATTAGTAGTTTATTTTGCAGGACTGGAGAAAAAACATTCCTATCTCTGGAAGAGAGCCTGGCTCAACAGACTAACACCAGAAGCTGGCCCTTGCTCCTGGTCTAGGCTACACTAATCCATTGGCTGCTGTTCATCCTTCACAGCCAAGGGGATGCTTTGCTAGTCAGAAGATGGAGGCTGAATACACGTAAAAAGCATCAAGGATTAAAAAACCCCATCAAACTGCAGTATCTGCAGCACAAGGGAACATCACCAGCACAAGACAGACAGACAGATCCCATGATAAATGACAAAGCAAGGAGGCAGCAAGGAGGGGTTTTGCCTCTGTGTCTACAGCCAAGATCCTCTTCTGAGTGAAATCCCACACAGATACACACAGATCTGGCTCCCACTCTGCACTGCATCACTGAACGCCATCCTGGCTGTGAAGTTTTCCAAGTCCTTTCATTGCACTTAGCAAATAATTTTTGCCATTTTATGGAAGGAAATAACCAAAGATACCAATCATTTAAAGTCATGGAGCATCAGCAGCCTTCTCTCCATCAGCAGCTCTGGATCGAGCTGCAAAGGCTCACCCTGAAGTGCCAAGCCTTGAGAGAGCTGAGCAAAACCAAAGAAGTGACAAGAAAGTGACAAACAAAGGCTGCAAACATGGAAAATCCTGCAAGCCAGCAGGACCACAGCCTGAATACTCTAAATCTTCTGTCAAACTTGGGAAATTGACTAAATCACTTAAGAGCCAAATCTAAGAAGCACACACCCTCCTGGGATCTGAGGCTGGGAGAAGTTTCTAGAAGAAAGCTTTAAATCCCATTTTTCCCCTCCCCTTTGATCACTGTCTGCACTCAGCAACTGCAGTCACAGGCAGTGGAAACAGGATGCAGCATCCAAGGCATGGCAAGGAGCAAGCATGCAGCTGACCTGCCAGCTGGGGGACATCAGCCCAGGGAAAAGGGAACTTCTGCTGGGATTTGTCAAGGACAAAGAAATGGAAGTTTTACTTTAGTAATGTACCAATCAATCACATCCACTGCAAAGGCAAAAAATAATCTTCATTCTAAGGAGTTTAAAGTTAGAAATAAACAAAAATGCATAAAAATGCAACATAAAAAAGAATAGGGAAATGTTCTCCTATTAGCAAAAACAACATATAACCAAGAGTAAAAAACTTTAAACAAAATATGAATAAAATTTAAAAACTCACTAAAGCCACTGTATTTTCAGATGTGCATTTCTTCATTATAGTTAATTAGTAACACCACACAGATCAACCTTGAAGAAGAAACACTTCCAGAATCTCTGATAAGAATTCTGACTATACAAAATTCCTGACTCAGACACTTAAAAATAAAAATTCTTTAACAGTGTCATATTTGGTAAAAGGCAAGTATTACCTTTGGTCTCTTGAGTTACCAGTCTCCCTGGAGGAAGATGTTGGCAAAGACAGGCTTTTCTTTTTGTCCTCATTCTTTTCCTCAGAAGCATCTATGTTCAAAAAAGGAATAAGTTCAGAACTGGTCTTTCTGCCACAGCCCTGCCTATACTCCTCAGTGTTTTCACACTACCCACTGTTGGCCTAAAGTTACTATTCTCCCAAAAAGAATCAGCAGAAAATGCCTTTATGGCCTTCCTGCTTCCCAACAGACCTGTTCCTTGCCTCCAAGTAGAAACTAATTCAAACAAAAGCTTTCCTCACCAAACTAGAGAGCAGTCAGCTTCTCTGCCTGGGAGATAAGCTTCCTCACAAGACAAGCCTCTTCACAAAAGTTTCTTTCAGAGGCTGCTGAGCAGGGATTAGATCAAGTTCTCTCAAGCACAACTAAAAGCAGAATTTCCAGCCAACACCAGCTGAAAGGCCAGTATAGGCTGGTCCTTGTGGAACTTCTTCTGATTCCCAAGTGCTGCTGAAAGCCAACAGCACAACCCTGGAAAGGACCTTCTTGACACTGTAGAACAAGTCTGACCCAGAGGTAAATTGTCTGAGTCTAGCCAATACACACCCAATCTAATGAGGAGGTAACAATCCAGGCAGGGCAGGAAAAGAGCCCTTTTAACACTCATCCAGCCTGGCAAGAAATGAGAGCCCATAACAGGGAAAGCCTCCCCAGCTGGAAATGGTCCATGTGAGCTAATCTACAAGATGGTGAACTCGGATCCTTCTCCAGCTCACCACCCCAAATCCATTCCAGCACTTCCCTTCCTGAGCTGCTGACAGCACACATGGTGCTAATGCCACGCAGAGCACAAGTGGGAGCAGAGGGTTCAGAGCACAAATAACATTCTAATTATTATGTGATGAGGTATAAGTTAATAGTCCTGAAGCTTTCAATGCTCTTCCAATGGTGAGCTGGCTAAACAGGAGCTAAATCTAGAGGGATGCATGATAGGACACAAAACTCGAAAGACAGAGAGGGTGGAATTGGAAAGGCTGATTTGCTAGAATGTTTATTCAGATCAAGAGATAAGCTCTCCCAAAAAATTCAGCCTCCCACTGAAGGCAGCTTGTTCACAAGCTGAATCTGACAGGAACATGCTGATTTCCTTACCTAGAAGTTTCTTCCAAGATTTGATGAGGGATTTGGCAAGTGATATCACTTCTTCATCTGTGCTCTGCTTCCTCAGCGCGTTCACCGACATCCCAATGCGGGTGGACTGCAAGGGAACACCCCAGTGAACCACTCCAGAATATTATTATTGCACTCAATATTATTGACTGAAATCTCAAATAACCACGACAAAGTCAAAGCCATGACCAAGACAGGAGTATCCAAAGTCTTGCAGAATGATTCTATGACCCTTACAGTTTTGGAAGAGCAAGGTGACACTCTCCAGCTTGCACAACTGAACAGAAGACACATCCAATCCCCCCAAATCCCTTCCCTGCACACTTGGGAGAGACATTCAAGCTTAGAGTGAAAACTCCAAGATGCATCACAACCTCCAAATTGTAATTCTGCTCACTCCTCCCCAATGTCCTAAATATCAACATTACAAAGAACTTCTCCCACGACTGCCCTCTGTGTTTGCTACTTTAACCCAGTCTTTCCCCTTTTTGCAGCCTACAAACAAGATTTGAGCAGTTACACACATGGTGACCCAGAACTCTTTAACTGCCAGTCCAAAACCCAACTTCTACACTATTTTGTTGGATTTAATGTTTCTTTTTATTTTTAGCATGAGGTGAGAAGTGTGAGAATCTATTAAGTTTATTTAGATAACATTTTGAACTCATCCAGATGTAAACTCAAGCTTTTTACCATAACTGTGCAACTCACCTGCAGCAAATCCAAAGTCATAGGCATACTTTTCAGTTCTTTCAGTAAATCCATTGCACCTTCCTGGAGAGGAAAAGAGAAAGAAAATGAGTACTTCTATTAAAGAAATTCAACAGCTTGGGAGTAGACACAGAAAGTTGAATTCAAAGGGAAAAACACCAACAAGCATTCCCTGAAACATCAGCAAATGCACTGCTGGGTGCTGTTCCACACAGACAGTAGATCCTGCAACCTGAAGGCATCTGAATCACTGGAATGGGCAGAAGATCAGTGGAGTGCTACAGGTCCTTGCTTGTGTATGGTGCAAGTGCAGCACTAGTTTATTATTCATACCTGGCACACTGAACATTTTTAACACCTGAAAACCACTCTCTGAGTTACAACTGTCAATGAGTCCATGCAGCTGTTTCCTAGTTTTCATATTAATACCCCGCTCTGCTCAGCAGAAAAGAGAGACCAGGAGCAAAGCCAGCAAGCTGTGATGCTGAAGAGTTGGTCATTTGAAACTTATTCTGTGAAGTCTCCTTAGATCGTCTCTACATCCCAGAACCTGGGACCAGGAAAAATCTGACGAGGATTCTGTAGATACCTAGAACTGGCAGTCACTCAGAGAACTGGAAATCACTTGTCTCCCTCTAGCACATCCCAGCCTGGCCTAGGCCTGTCTCCATTCCGCTGGCTCTTTCCTCCCAACCCCCTTCCCTCAAACAAGGCTTCCAGTGTTCACATTAAGCAGCTCATTTACAGCACCGACCACTCCAAGCCCAGCACAAGGCCTGCACAGCCACCACTGTAGGGGAGCCAGCCCTGTCCTCACATCCTGTCCTCCCTATGCAGAAGGGCTGCTTCCAACTCATCCCAGGAAGCAATCCAGCTGCAATCCACCCTACAGAACAGATGCTCGAATCAAAGCAGAGTCAAAGCTTTTAGCGTGCACACAGGCAACTCACACCAGCATAAACCACACACATTTACCTGACCCAGAACGACTGACTTGCCCCTCAGGCAGTTCCACACCTTCCCGTACCTCAAGCCCTGAACACCCAAAGCGACCCAGTCTGACTCCAAATGGAGCCACTCGACACAATGGCAGCAAATGAGGATCCACGAAAAAACCAGAGCAACAAACAGGTACTCCAGCAAACTGTCCTGCAGGAAGAGTTCTAAGATTAGCCAACACACAACATGCTGCATTTCAGCACTGTCTCAAATGCCAGCCAAGAGGAAATGTTGCATACTCCTCCTGTAGAAGCTGCCTCTTTCCCAATGAAGCTGGAAGCAAATTCTGCTAAGTTGTTCCTTTCCTATTTCAACACTGATGCTGAAAACTTGCCACCAGCAAGAACAGACATCACAGGCTGTGCTTTAGCCCAAACACACTTCCCTGAGCTGCTCCAACAGCGACAGAAGTGACAGCACTTGCCCTACCCACAGCTGGCAAGGTCAGTCCAACATCCAAAAGTTCATGTGATAACAGCACCCAGCATTCCACCACAGAGTACCACACTCCTCTAGTCACTCCCACTCCTCAGCCATCATCTCCCACTCCCAGCCCCAAAATCCCTGTCCCCCAGCCCAAACACAGATGTACAGCCTACCTCTATAACAAACCTTTGTCAGCTTTCTGCCTTAGCACTTGCATGACACTGTTCCTACAAGCCCTGATATATCCCATTAAGCTGGAAAGCCCCGGCTCCTGTCCCCCCAGGCTGTCACACGGGTCACAGCACACCCTGCCAGAGTCCCCAGGTGCAGACAGCAGCTTGGCCAGCCCTGCACACTCCAGAGGCCACAGCAGTGAGCAGCGGTGCCGGTGTGGGATGGAGATGCAGGAAGCAAATCCATCAGCACCGGGGCTTTACCCGAGGGCAAACCGGAGCCCCAGGGCGGCGCTGGTGGGGACTCCCCTTCCAAAGGGCTCCCAACGGGACAGGGGAGCAGGGCTGGGGATGCTCTACAGGAGGGGAACACCGGGCAGGCAGCACAGGGTGAGCCCCGGAGTGCTGAGATGCGGGTCGGGATGCCGGAGGCCGGGGGTATGGGGACTGGAGGCTCCCACAGCACCCAAGGGGGCACACGGGGCTGCCCTCCCAATAAGTGGCAGTGGGTGGATCCCACACCTCCACAAAGGACGGGGACAGGAGAGGGCGACGGGGCCTGGGGGAGGGAACCCCACTTTAAAGGGGGGAGCGTCTCCTGCAGCACGATGTAATAACCAGGGCGGCACTGCAAGAGAAGCTCCCAAAATGGGGTCTGGGGGGAGGGAGGCTCCTGACAACGAGCACCGAGGGAGAGGCGGGGGTCCACCAGCGCGGCAGCGAGGAGGAGATCCTGCGCTGAGGAGGGGGCGCGTCCGCCAGACAAGAGCTCGGGGCAGGGGGCGGCTCCCCACGCCAACCGGGCTGCGGGGGCCCTGCCGCCGCCACTCACCGCGTTCTTCTTGGCCACCATCTTGTCTAGGCGCCTGGCAATGCGCACGATCTCGTCCTCCCCGCCCATCTCGCCGCTCCCCGGGATCGGTGCCGGGGCCGGACGGGGGTCCGGGCGGGGGGAGCTGCGGTCGGTGCCCGGTGCCCACCTCAGCCCCCGGTGCCGCAGTCAGGGCGGGCGCACGCGGGGCACGACGGGAGTTGTAGTCCTCGGGATGCCGGCTCCACCCGCCGCCTGCCGGAGCTCAGCCCACGGGCGGGACTCCATCTCCCAGCGTGCACCGCGGCCGTCCCGCGCGGTGCCGCCCGGCCGCCGGGGGCGCTGTGGGGCCTGCGGTTCGCCCCGCGGAGGGGGCTCGGAGCGGAGCCGGTGCTGAGGCACCCCCGGTCCCTGTCCCCCCTCGCGGGCCTGTGCCACGGCACGGCAGGAACAGCCGTGTCCCGAAGTGCTGCAGCGGGTCCAGAGGAGGCCACGGAGATAATGAGCACCTCTGCAGTGGAGACAGGCTGAGAGCTGCG
>WBNQ01048668.1:4336-18067 GCA_013401375.1 Spizella passerina | reverse complement strand
CAGCAGTAACAGTTATAAATTCGGTGTAGCGCATTCCTATCAAATCTGTCAAACCCTTTGAGTCCCATATTGGGCACCAAAAAGGACAGTCATGGTTTAATCCCAGCTGGCAACTAAGCCTCACACAGCCACTCGCTCTCTCCCACTGGTGGGATAGGGCAGAGAACAGAAAGGGTGGAAAAAACTTGTGGGTTGAGACAATTTAATAGTGAAAACAAAAGCCGCGTGTGCAAGCAAAGCAAAATGAGAAATACATTCACTACTTCCCATTTTCAGGCAACAACATTCAGCCATCTCCAAGAGAGCAGAGCTCCATCACACATGATGGTGACTTTGGAAGATAAAAAATGTCACTCTGAGAACCTCTCCCTTCCTTCTTCCTTCCCCAGATTTTTATTCAGATCAGGATGTCCCACAGTGTGGGATATCCATGGCAGCTGCCTGGCTGTGTCCCCTCCAAACTCCTTGTGCATCCCCAGCCCCTCATTGGTACTGTGATGGGAGGGAGCAGGGAAGGCCTTGGTGCTGTGTAAGCTCTGCTCAACAGCAGTGAAATATTCCCTGTATTAACAATTTCCAACATCAATCTAAAGCACAGCCCCATACTAGCTACCATGAAGAAAATTAACTCTATCCCAGCCCAAAACAGCACAGTGAGTACTTTTGGCCACTGCCAATGAGAGGGATTTGGGAAGAGAGTTTTCTGTAAGTCTTGCAGATTCATCTGGGAATGATGGATGACTTTCAGCAGTAAAGATTTTCTAGCAAATGACATTCCAAAACAGAGTCTTACAAAGTACTTGTGGCTAATGTCAATAATTCTCTCTTTGCCAGTTTAAATATCCTTCTCAGTCTTTCTCACCCTCACTGGTACAGTACACTGGCAAAATTAGCAAGCTAATGTCACCACTCCTTGTAGATAAACACATGTAAAGTGTCAGGCATAAGGAGGAGATTACAGAACATGTACTTCTAAGTACCACTTGTGAATACAACACATGTAGCTCATGGAAATGTTGACATCATCTAAAGAGGAAAGCAAGACTTATGGCCACAGTGGATTATATCAATAGCCAAACTGGAAAGCAAGCGTTCTTTACAGCTGCAAGAGTCTGTGTCTGCTCTGAACCTCCTGCTTTCCTGAGGAAAAATATATCACTACTTTAATATAAACATTTTGACTGTGAAAGTTCCACAAAACATGTGTGACATACACATTTTAAATATAAGCACTTTGCAGCTGATGGATTTAATCACCTCATTCTTGCTAGAGAAAGAAATGCCACTAAGCATGAGAAAGAGGGTGGGAGATATGGATACAAACACAGACAATTTCCAGAATTCACACCACCATGGATGGGGTATGAACCAGTCACGTTGCTGCAGCGGCACACAGAGGGTTCCACTGGTTTTAGGAGCCCACAGAAGTTGTGCTGCTCAAGTCAGAGCATCCCTATCCCACAGAGTTTGCAGTCAAAAAATTCAGGCAACACAAAATATCTGGAAAGCAAAAATTATAAAATCAAAGACAAGTGTACCTGGTCTCATTGTGGGCATCTGCACCCCTTCCTGCCCCTTTCCAGTCTCCTAAAGGTATTAAAATCTTCTGAGCCAGCTGTGAGCCCAGGGTGTTTCCCCCAGGTGCTGCTGTAGCAGGTGTGGCTTTTGCAGAAATGGCTGAATAATAAGAGAGCCTTACAAATGTGCCCACTGGGTGTTCATTTGTGTTAAAAACAAATGGTGATGTCCAGACAAGCTACTAACCAGGACCAGGCTGCAGGCTGGTGACAGCTAGGAGGGAAGGCTGCTGCTTGATGGACCTAAGCTCAGAGCAATGGGAAGGCATTAGGAAAGGAGGAACGAGCACAACTGTGGGCTTGGAATACTAGGCGTGACTACAGCTGGTTTTCTGTGTGTATCAAAGAGACAAAACACGTGCTTAAGAGCAAGAAAAACCAGAAGGAAAGAAGTGCAGGAGACTAAAAAAGCTTAGATGACAATTTTCCTTGTTTTGCTGGATTTGGCCACTGTCTTGGAGGGACAAAATGGCAGGTTAGCAGGTCTGTGGTCACAGGAATGATATCAGTGTTGGTCAGTGTAATGAAACACAGGAGATGAAGTAAAGCCAGAGTACAGAGAAAAGCAGAAGAGGTCAGTTTTGACCATACTGAAGGTGAAACATCTTCAAAAACGTGAAAGGCAGCAAGAAGTGTGGCAATGATTTAAGGAACTATGCCAGGAATGGAAAAGTAAATTTGCAGTTTTCTAGCAGAAAAACATTTTGAACCATGTTGTCTGCAATTTTTTTCTCCATATATGGTTTGATTAATGTTCTCCTCAAGGCAAAAAGACTTTTTGTTTAAATCTGTTAATGAGATGAGGTGCTTCTCATAGAGGGTAATGTGGAAAGTGAGAGGTCAGAAAGGACTAGTGGAGAAAAGGGTAAAGGATATAATCTTTGTAAAGATTAGGAGAGCTGATCCAGGGTTTGCTAATGGCAGAGGAGAAAAAAAAAACAACCAGCTATTTTATTGCACACCTTTGCAGCTGAGTCACTCTAAAGCAATGGAGAAGGAAAGGCATTCAGAGGGAATGATGCACAAGTTGCATCTGGGTAGGTGACTGGATGTGCAAGACAAATACCAGGAAAAGATGTGCATGGATGTTGCAAGCGCCAGTGACACTTTTCTAAATTTTGTTTTCAGCATCTGTAAAGGACATGGAAAAGAAATGTGGAAAAATTATCTGAATGGCTTGTGGAGAGGAAGAACTGATGCAACAGGAAAGAGAGTGAGAGGAGAAGGCAGCAGGGAGGTCAAGTAACAGCCAAAGGATGCAGAGATGGAGCAGAAAGAGCTGAGAACACACAGGGATGACAAAAAGGCCAACGTGCCAGCTTGTGAGAGAGCAGTGTGGGCACCTGCACCCTGCAGTATATAGAGACCAGCATGAGTGCAACATTACTGGAAAAAATATGGTGTGAGGCATTTAAATAGGCCTTGATGACAGCAACAAGAATGTTTCAGATTAAGAGGATTTAGTAACTCACAGCCCTGGGAGCAGTCTTTCACAGGATTTTGAGTACAAGAGAGGTCAGTAAAATTATTTGTGTTCTTCTGCAAATTCTCAGTACCTTGACAATTCAGACCCTAAATTAAAATCCAAAACCAGTACTTTCATACACTTCTCAGCTTCACCCAGGAGTTTGCAGGTCTGGCATTCAGTTTATTGTTTCTTGGACAGTATCACACAGGCAACAGTGGAGCAAAACCCTGATTCCTCATTCTAAGCTTTCTCTTCCAGATTTTTTCTTCTGTCAGTTTCTTCTCCTTGTAACATCAGCACTTATGAAGCTAATATGGAAGACCTCGTTAAAGTAGTGGACAGTCTCCGCCCTTACTGGGCACTGAGCAGTACTGAAAGTATTTTGTTTTTCTTATTTCATATTGTGTTAGAACTTGAAATTTCCCAGTTCATTTTTCCTGCCTTATTTTTTAAGACACAAAGAAGAAGATTACCTGGAATCTGGGGCCAGTCATTAACTGGAGGCACTCCAATCTCTGTTTCTTGTCAGACAGAACAATACAATTTATTCTGTCGATATGTTACTTAAAACCCAAATGAACCACATCAAATACCTGACTTTTTTTTCAGAGTGAAGTACACTTTGTATCCACTTCATTTCAGATGTTCTCCTGGCTAGGAGTGCAACAATACTTTCACAGAAAAAAAAAAATTGACTACTTTGACTCACAATCAAAGTCTTATCAAATGTCACAGGAGGTTCAGGCCAAGTGTTTTTATTTACTATGCTTGATTACAGATCAGTTGGAGATAAAAAATTACTCCTAGCTCTTATATCCAAGCCATACATTTCTCTCTAACATAGATGTGCACAGACAAGAACCCAGGTGAAATGTTCTCATAAAAATGGAAGGGGCAGCACACATTGGCATGACAGCAACTTAACCTTTTTACCCTTTAACTTAGAGGCATACTGAAAATACATTTTGACTCAAATAATATGACAGATGTAGTCAGAAATGTTTAATACAGAGAAAATTTGGGCTGGTGCAAAGACATATTTTTGAGCTTACACCTATATTTAACCTTGTCTAAATTCAGACCCTTGTGTTTAGTAATTATCCATGAATTTCCCAAAGGTTTCCACTGCTTTCATAAAATTGTAAACATCAGTTTGCAGAAATAAACTCCTGCTTGCACTGTAGGTATAGCCAACATAACTTTGAGTTTGGTTTGGGACATCTCACCCCTGAAATGCTCTGTATTTCCTGCAGGATCCAACACTAAAAAAACTAGATATGAAAGTTCTCTCTTTTCCTATAATCTGCATATAACTTTCCTGTAGCATTTAGAGAAAAAAAATTATCTCTGGACATATAGATCTACACCAGTCATTTTCAAATAAATTATTTGGAAGCCAATTTCAAACAAATTATTTTTCTATAAACTACATTTAAACAAAAAAGGCAGGTCAAGTTACTCTGTCACTGAGCCAGACCTGGCTTGTCTTTATCTTGCCCTTGAAACTAGTGCAAGGGGTGAGGGTGGCAGGACGCCCCATTTCATGTTGTGCTTCCAGCTTCAGCTGTCTGAAGTGTCTCAGCAGTGCTGCAGGTGGGGAGGTCAAACACACGGAGTGGGTGGGACCCACATGTGCCCGTGTCTGGCACTGAAGCCATCGTGTCAGTGGCTGGTTTTTCTGAAACCAGTATACTTATCAAGTACACAGAGATCTGTTTTCCTTCTGTGCCATGAAGAAATCAGTGCTCTTGAACTCCTTGGTATCTAAAACAGCTATAGGTTTACTTGGATAAATAACATTCAAAAAATCTCAGAGTGCTCTCGTAATTCAGGAGAGGGTTTAGGCAAATGATAAAACCTTGGTGCAAGAGTTTTAGGTTTTTAAATAAGTCGTTTTGGCCACAAGTATTTATAATTAGGACAAAATTTAGACAAGAAAAGCCAATTTAAATTGACTTCCCACAGCTTTATGGAAAATACTCTGCTTTTGCAGTGAACTGTAGGTTTAGTAGAAAATCAATGAGGGGAAACTGAGCATGTGATAAGTGACATGTATTAAAATGGTAAATAATCTATTTAAAATTACTATGGGTTTTTAAAAATATTTCCTCTGGAAAAAAAAGCTAGCACATAAGAAAAGGTAAACTGGGAAAGTATGGCTGAATAAGACATGATTTCTATATGTGAAATGTGATGATATTTTAAAAATAAATCAAGGCAAACCATCATTACTATTAAATATATATACAGGAATGATGCTACAGAAGTTCTGCCTACCTCTGGTTTTGGTTAGCAAAATTTATTTTTGCCTATAGGCAATATATATTTCAAAGAATGTCAATTATACTTAAGACACATTAATGCATTTTTAGAGTAATTTCTGTGTCAGTGAAATTATTGCCTGCTCTCCCCGCCCCACCCCCCATTGCTGTCACATATAACTATAACCACATGGAAAAGTAATATTAGGAAACACATTAAAGATGATTTATCAGCTGGGAATAGGAAAGAGAGCCAAGAGCAGGTGATGAACTCTTCAGAACCATTGCATTAAGCTGAGACAGAAAAGGCTGCTCCATTATGTCAACTGACCTGAAATATATAATCAATTTGGACCAAGTTCCATTCTCATTCACTCTAGACTAATTACATACTATTTAAATGGCATTACTCCGGATTTCTACTCACACAAGTGATCATCAGAATTTGGCTTTTATTTGGCCCCACAAGAAAACATGATAAAAGAGCCTCACAGAAACCATGACTCACTAAAGTTCCAGGAATGCACTGCTTGCTCTCTTTCAAAGGCAAGGTCTTAACTTGCAGCCTTTACCATTTGTTTGCAAGTGGACCAATGTGTTCTTCACCAGAGTTGCTCACTCAGGTAGGATTTAGAGGGGAAAGGTAAAATAAAAAAATCCCCAAACTTAAAAATCAGCCCAGGGACTAGTAAATGAACTGCACAAGCTGTTCAGGGCTGCTTTAATATGCTCAAGGAAAAGATGCTGCTTAACAAGTAGTCTGGCAAATCCTGCATGGGCTGCAGTTTCCAGATAGAAGTGAAGCACAGTCCCATGTCGAGCACATTATGGTATCTAATCTGGCAGTCACAATGGGTGACTGATGCAAGATTCTCTCCTAGCAGAAAAAGTATTTGACACAGGAGGTTACTTAGCAACATTTAGACAGAGGCTAAAATAACAATAGGATGGAAGTTTAATAAGGGACTACTAGAGGCCCAGAATTCAAGACTGACCACAATAACAGGAGGAAGTGTAAATGGTATCTTTCCACATAGCCAAGACTCTCACAGGGGATTTACTAGTAAGGAGGATAGCCCAAATCTCTTCTTTGGACTCCAGCTGAATTTGGTCAGCAGTGGCTGTGATGGGAACCTGTAACACCCCCCTTCAGCCCAGCTATCCTAGCGAGCCACTTCTACCATCCTTTTCATCTCATTTCAGGTCATCCCTGAGGTCAGAGAAAGAGGCCACCTGTGTTCTCCCTGCACCATGGAAAAGTCCCATATGTCTAATAGATTTTCATTTCCTGGCAATCCAATGGTTAGGCTTATCCATGTGCTCAACCCACCACTCTCCTTGTCTTTAACCTGTAGCTCAGCAATGCATGCAAATGTTCACTCACATAGTGATTAACCCTGGGAGAGGAGACAGTATCAAAGAGAATATCTTTTAATAATTCCTTTAGACAGAAAGGAAACCTGGGGATTCCTGTGCTACATTCTGTGGAAATTTGATGAGCAAAGCATTCCTTTTCAGTATTCACTGTCTCAGGCTGATCTCAGTTACAAAGGTGTCACAAGACCAGAATGCCATTACAATCAATTATTTAACAAGGAGAAAAATCACAAATCTGATTTGTTGTGGACTTTTTTTGTACCACTGCTGTGCTGAACTGCAATAGATTACATTGCTAAATGGTAATTTATCTTTTTTGGCAGGAAAATACAAAATGACCTCCCCAAAGGTAGCAAAGCATCACCTAAAGAAAAGATTTTCCAAGGGCTACAAGTAGGAAACAGATCTACTTTCAGGGTTAAGGGCTGGTGTTAGAAAGTTCAGAACTGTTGAGGGATGCATGTTTCCTGTTTAGTGACCAAATATTTAAATGACCCTTCAAGTTTAAAAGTTTAAATAGCCAGTTTAAAAAACTGCTTTGCTTACTTCATGTGTTAGAACAACTACACTCAAAAAATCCCTTTCTCTTCAATAAGCAGCTGATCATTTTTCTGGAGTAAATTTACGCAGAACTTGAACTCCAAAAGAGCTGTATGTGGTAATCAACACATTACTCAGTATAATGAGGAAATCATCTCTGTTTTCTAGAAGCATTAGATGATTGCACGATAGTGCTATTACACTTTATCAGCACTAATACATCATCTGTGTAGGTGTGCACAGGAACAAAAGTTTTTCCTGTAAAAGCATGGGCAGTGCCTGGCATTCCAGGGCTGTTAACGCTCCTGAAATATCTCCCAAGTCAATTTGCCAGTCCCATTTTTCCGATGATGCAACTATTTATCTCACATGGCTGGCTCTGTGGAGAGGTCCCCGCGGAGGAGAGGCGGCCGTGCCTCCCGCAGCAGCGCCCTGGCCACCGCGGGGCCGCCGGACCAGCCCGGCCTGAAAAGGTCTGGTTTACCTAAGGGACCAGTGCTCCTCCTCCTCCCCATTTTTATACTGCTGTGGGGTTAATAGCTATGTCGTGTGGGGTCAGGGAAGACATCTGTGTCTCAGATAATATGCTTACGGTGATTACCACACATAATTGACTGACCTTCCCTCATTCTTTTCCTGCTGCAGGCCATGGCTGATAGGGTGAGATGCTCCAGAGGAGTTTATTTTCCATCACACACTATTGTGCTCCTGAGCAAATATTTTAGCAAGCCTTGAATGAATCACCTTTCAGACTTTGGGTTTGACAGTTAAAATATGAAGGCTGTGACCAATCTAATAATATTAGATTTTAAATCAGCTTTGGGAGAAAACATGGAAAAAATCCTGCTTAAAATCCATTTATAGATACCTATTAAAATCCTGGTTTGAGTGGTACAGTCAATGTAAATTTTTTGAGAATTCTTTTTCTTTCTTTCTTTTTTTTCTCTCTGCAGGGTTCATCTCCCTACCTCACTTGGAACATTTTCAGCTCTCGAGTGGTTTGTCTCAAAAACTATATGCAAACCTGGGTGCAATAAATAAATAAATAAACATTTATGCACTGCAGGAGCCAAGCTTCCAGGTAGGAAATGCTGAGGTCTAATTTAAGATCCTTACTTCAAGAGAGATCATTAGAAAAGCTTTTTAATTCATGGAGCTGTGCTGTATAAATACAGGACTGTGCTGGACTGTTCTGCATAAAAAAGTATGGTACATTTTACAGCTGACAAGAAATAAGAAAAGCCCTCTTGCCATTTAGCAACAAAGCAATATTTTTCTGATTTTATATAGAAGAAGAGCAAAATTAGGTTTTATTTTCAATATACACTTACAAAAGGAATGGAATGAGGAATGGAAAGTAAGAGAAGATCTTTTTTAAAAATACTGCCAAATGAAAGCTTCATTTGAAACATTAAGATTTTAACTTTCTGATACTGTTTAACTCTGTTTTATCTATCTAGCAATTAGTCTATCAATCCAGACACAATATACTCCCACAGGAAACAATCTTTATATATATGAATATATGTATATGTTCCAGGTTCAATTGTGAGTGATTAAAGGTTTGTACCAGGAATATTCATCTCTCTCAGGGAGACCAGGCAATACACAGAGATGTCTGTACAAACACACACACACACACACACACACACACCCCTACTTTCTCCCTGCTTTTAAAACCCTTTTGTCACATGGAAAATAATCTTTACCACACGCCACCAGTGCGTCTTTATGGGCTATCCTCAGAATTTCAAACTGCAGCAATTTCACTGGGAATTAATGGGCGGAATGATATGATACATTGAACAAATATATCTGTTCTTACTCCTGCAGCTGAAAGCTAACATTTGTGCAAATGAATGTTCCAGCACTACAGCCAAAAAGTGTTTCCAACCTCAGTAGTTCCTCCACTTTAATTTGTCCAACAACATAATCTACATCCCGAGCTGCCATTTACAGAAATTCATTTGGAACTGCCATCATCTTTCAAACATTTAATATAATTCATAAAATGTAGCAACTGCTTAACAAGGAAAAATATACATATTCTAAATGTATGGGTGATCTTTAGACAAATCTCAGCATCACTTCATAATTATATACTACAAGTTTTAATTAACTAAAGCTCTGAAAATCATAATGCCTTATTAAAATGCAATTAATCCTTTGATTAAAAAACAAAAAGCACAAGTATTTACAACAAAAACACAAGTAGAATAATTACAAATATCATGTACCCATTTCTTTTATTTGGGTGTCACTTATGATGTCTCACGTTCCCTTCATTAATTCAAATACANTACACTTTATCAGCACTAATACATCATCTGTGTAGGTGTGCACAGGAACAAAAGTTTTTCCTGTAAAAGCATGGGCAGTGCCTGGCATTCCAGGGCTGTTAACGCTCCTGAAATATCTCCCAAGTCAATTTGCCAGTCCCATTTTTCCGATGATGCAACTATTTATCTCACATGGCTGGCTCTGTGGAGAGGTCCCCGCGGAGGAGAGGCGGCCGTGCCTCCCGCAGCAGCGCCCTGGCCACCGCGGGGCCGCCGGACCAGCCCGGCCTGAAAAGGTCTGGTTTACCTAAGGGACCAGTGCTCCTCCTCCTCCCCATTTTTATACTGCTGTGGGGTTAATAGCTATGTCGTGTGGGGTCAGGGAAGACATCTGTGTCTCAGATAATATGCTTACGGTGATTACCACACATAATTGACTGACCTTCCCTCATTCTTTTCCTGCTGCAGGCCATGGCTGATAGGGTGAGATGCTCCAGAGGAGTTTATTTTCCATCACACACTATTGTGCTCCTGAGCAAATATTTTAGCAAGCCTTGAATGAATCACCTTTCAGACTTTGGGTTTGACAGTTAAAATATGAAGGCTGTGACCAATCTAAGAATATTAGATTTTAAATCAGCTTTGGGAGAAAACATGGAAAAAATCCTGCTTAAAATCCATTTATAGATACCTATTAAAATCCTGGTTTGAGTGGTACAGTCAATGTAAATTTTTTGAGAATTCTTTTTCTTTCTTTCTTTTTTTTCTCTCTGCAGGGTTCATCTCCCTACCTCACTTGGAACATTTTCAGCTCTCGAGTGGTTTGTCTCAAAAACTATATGCAAACCTGGGTGCAATAAATAAATAAATAAACATTTATGCACTGCAGGAGCCAAGCTTCCAGGTAGGAAATGCTGAGGTCTAATTTAAGATCCTTACTTCAAGAGAGATCATTAGAAAAGCTTTTTAATTCATGGAGCTGTGCTGTATAAATACAGGACTGTGCTGGACTGTTCTGCATAAAAAAGTATGGTACATTTTACAGCTGACAAGAAATAAGAAAAGCCCTCTTGCCATTTAGCAACAAAGCAATATTTTTCTGATTTTATATAGAAGAAGAGCAAAATTAGGTTTTATTTTCAATATACACTTACAAAAGGAATGGAATGAGGAATGGAAAGTAAGAGAAGATCTTTTTTAAAAATACTGCCAAATGAAAGCTTCATTTGAAACATTAAGATTTTAACTTTCTGATACTGTTTAACTCTGTTTTATCTATCTAGCAATTAGTCTATCAATCCAGACACAATATACTCCCACAGGAAACAATCTTTATATATATGAATATATGTATATGTTCCAGGTTCAATTGTGAGTGATTAAAGGTTTGTACCAGGAATATTCATCTCTCTCAGGGAGACCAGGCAATACACAGAGATGTCTGTACAAACACACACACACACACACACACACACACCCCTACTTTCTCCCTGCTTTTAAAACCCTTTTGTCACATGGAAAATAATCTTTACCACACGCCACCAGTGCGTCTTTATGGGCTATCCTCAGAATTTCAAACTGCAGCAATTTCACTGGGAATTAATGGGCGGAATGATATGATACATTGAACAAATATATCTGTTCTTACTCCTGCAGCTGAAAGCTAACATTTGTGCAAATGAATGTTCCAGCACTACAGCCAAAAAGTGTTTCCAACCTCAGTAGTTCCTCCACTTTAATTTGTCCAACAACATAATCTACATCCCGAGCTGCCATTTACAGAAATTCATTTGGAACTGCCATCATCTTTCAAACATTTAATATAATTCATAAAATGTAGCAACTGCTTAACAAGGAAAAATATACATATTCTAAATGTATGGGTGATCTTTAGACAAATCTCAGCATCACTTCATAATTATATACTACAAGTTTTAATTAACTAAAGCTCTGAAAATCATAATGCCTTATTAAAATGCAATTAATCCTTTGATTAAAAAACAAAAAGCACAAGTATTTACAACAAAAACACAAGTAGAATAATTACAAATATCATGTACCCATTTCTTTTATTTGGGTGTCACTTATGATGTCTCACGTTCCCTTCATTAATTCAAATACACACATTATCTCAAATCCACAGCAGACTGAGTGACAGTGGCCACCAAACACACAGCACTATATCCTATTGATTTCTGCAAATCCTGAACAATGCCATTTGCATGCTTGTTTCTGTAATAATAAAGATATGCCATTCAGAATTAAAGCACCGGCCAGACTAGTGGCAACTAATTGTGTTGTGTGTAATGAGTGCAATTTCAATTTGATATAACCCTCAGCTTTTCTTACAGCATTCGCTAAGTACTTTCAAGTCTTTGTGGGGAAATAATTGATTTTTTTGTGCTGTGGGCACAAGAAAATTATTATGATCTTTTGAATAATGCCAAAGAAAGGACCATGAATGATTTAAATTGGTATATGAAGAAGGCTTCACTGTGGATTGCAGTTTGACTGACATCCTACTAATGTAGTATCTAGATTAGCAATTTTTAAGGAGGCAGCTAATATAAAACTGGTAAAACGGAAAACATTGCTAACAGGGATTTTGTATTTGTTATTCAGTGAGGAATAACAATATGGGGATTTAAGGCATGTCAGACAAACACTATACTATTACATAATTGCCCTCACTCTTTTCTTTTATGGCACATGTATTGAAGGGTATGTTTCAACTGATAAATTACACATTTAAAATATGTAGATACAATGGTACAGTACTAGGTTATCACAGCAGCTAAAGTCCATTGGATGTGTCGGGCTGTAACCACCACGTACAAAACCTTTTGTTTTGCATGATTGTGACAGAAAGGTTAGCAATCTTCCAATAATTACTCTTCTGAAGAATTGAGATAATTGCCTTTCCTTTCAAAGGAAGGAAATCTTTTTCCTAAAATGCTGCCCACACCAGAGCACCAACCTGCCCATTTTATCCCCTGCCCTGTAAGTTTTATTTAAGAATGAAAAGTCAGAAAGAAGTCTCAGCCATCTAAAGCAGCACCCCAAGTCAAAATCACCCAAATCACCTTCTGTACATAACTAATTGTAGATTGTTTCAACCTGAAATTGAACTCCCTCTCTCCTTTCTCTTTCTTTTCAACTGATGAATATATTTTATGTAGCAAAAGTGGCGAGTGAATAAATAAGGACATTATCCACATTCCACCTTAAAATGCATACCTTCCAAATCTTATTCTTCAGAGGAGGGAATGTTGTTAATTTAGTTGGTCATAACTAAATAGTTTCTAATCTGGAGCAGGAGTCTGCTGAGAATATTGGACAGTTTAAAGGTTAATCACCATCGCCTGGTTACACAAGTGAGGCAGAACTAATTCCTCCAAAGGCAAATGGCTTGCAGTTTTATCAGCAGTGCAGATTAGAAGTGTTAATATACAGAATAGAATGGATGCTCAAGGGCCAGTTTTCCCTTATCGGCAAACTTTGCAACAGAACTCAGCTACTGCACAACCTCTGCACTTTCTATAATAAGGCCCCTCATTTTGCCTCTCGAGCAGAACTATCAAACAATCCTCCCCAAACCACTGCCACCAAAATCAGGGTATTACAGACCACAGCTAATTGGAAGATCACTATAATGAAGTAAAAGATAAAATACTTTGGCTGCTGGCCTAAAATGTGGATCAGCACAACATAGGAAGCTATCTGGCTATGTCACATTCTGAGAGATTTACATAAACAATAAACTCAAACCAACAGCCCCCAAAAATACATCTTTGTTTACAGTAAATGCAACCTAAAGCACTGGTTATAAAAACTGTGGGGATTTACATATTCAGCATTATTGTTAACAGAGCAGACTCTACCAGATATATGTAACTTTATGTATGCAAGTGCAAGAAGATAAAAGAAGGTAGGATATGTAAGTACACATGTTGTAAAACATTTACATATTTATGCTGCTCGATGTGCACTAGAATACATTTGTTACTGCAGCACATCACAGCATACAGACTCTTGCTTGATTTTTCCAAGGCTGTTCTATGCTGCTGGTGTTTATTTTCATAAAAAAAAAAAAAAAGGAAAGGGGAAGATCCATAAGTGCCACCTGCTATTTCCCAAATAAAATATGCTGACAGAAAATCCTACCTAAAAAGACACGAAAAAGAAAAGGTACTTTGTATATATACATCAAGGAGAAAACCAGGAAATTC
>WBNQ01048667.1:14806-27439 GCA_013401375.1 Spizella passerina | reverse complement strand
TGGGGCTGCTCCCAGGCTGACATTTTTGTAAGTTCAACTCTTCCCTTACACCTGCACCTCCACACAGAATTATTGTAGTTAAATTGTATTTCTTTGATTGGAAATGATCTGTACAGAAGCAGTGACCCATAAATTAAATGCCTGGGGAGGGAATACAAGGAATATGGAATACTGCTACGCTCTTTTAGTGATGCCAGGTATTAGTGGCACCAGGAAAGAAATCCAAACCAAGCCCATGGGTACATCTCTGCCTTACTCCTGCAACTGAAGAGCTGAGTGTGAATGAGAGAGTGAGCAAAGGAAAAAATAAAAAGCCAGGGAATTTTGGCACCTGGCTGTTTCACAGCAGAGTGGTTTGTAGGGAGAACAATCCCAGGAATAGCTCCTGTGCTGTTTGCAGGGAGATAAACCAGACATTTGCTAAACTCAAGTTTCTTTTTGCATCTCCTGGAAGAAATCACTAAAAACTCCCAGGATTGCCAACTGCATTTCAGCCACGGGTTTTGCCTGAAGCATTCCCCAGGGTGCAGAGGGGTTTGCAGCCAAGGAAGCCCATCAGGATCCTTGGATTCCACTAAACTGTGGGAACACTCACCACTGAAGTGGTACAGACACATGGGACAGCCAGCACAGGAGGAAATCAGACACTGGGTTCTAACCAAAGCACAGCAAGATTAATATTTCTCATTAAACAATGCCATGAGTGGCCAGGAGTGGTTTTCCATCCCACCTGATCTGTTGAATTAAGCTCTTTGAGGTGATCACACACCTCACAGCACTTAACACATTCATTTTCTCCAGCACTCATTGAGCAAGGAAAACATTCCCTACCATTTGCAGAAGAGAAAATGAGACGTGGAGACACACCAGAAGTTCCTGGCAGAGCAAAGGACTGAACTTCTCCCTGGGCCACCCTTCTCCATCCTCAAGAACCCACAACCCCCCATGAAACCTTTAATGCAAGAACAGTGGGTTTTATGTGTTAGATACGGACAGGGAGAATTTTTCCTTTTCCACAGCTCTTCATTTTTATCCTATTTATTTCTTCATTCTGCAGGGCTGGGCTGCGTCACATTTGCATTCTCTGAAAAAATCCCTTCGCCCAGGAGTCTTCTACTGAGAAGCCTCAGAGAAAAGGGAAACAATTCTTATCTCATTTGCTTCTCCTGTGTTGTGCTCACATGTGGAATGTGTTTGGAGATTGTTTACCCACAGGTGATTGTTTCATTGGATTCTGCTGTGAGTTGTTTTCACTCTTTGGCCAATCAGGGCCAAGCTGTGTCAGGACTCTGGAAAGAGTCACAAGTTTTCATTATTATATTTTTAACTTTCTACCTTAAGTATCCTTTCTGTATTCTTTAGTACAGTTTGGTAATGTATTCTTTAATATAACATAGTATCATAAAATAATAAATTAGCCTTCTGAGAACATGGAGTCAGATTCATCATTCCTTTCTTCACTGGGGATCCCAGTAAATACAATAGGGCTGTGCCATGGACAAGGCAGCAGAATTGGAGGGAATATTTCTCCAGCACATTATTCTGTGCCTTCCTGATGGACTGCACAGGGAGCTTTGTGAATGAGCAGGGGTTGCGAAATGTATTTTGCCCGGGGCAGTGAAATAGCTGGGGCCAAGCGTGTCATTCGGTTTCACTCACACTTTCCCTACCCTATCTCTATCTTGGTTTTTTCCTTTTCTTTCCCTCTTTGTTGTCTTGGTTACATGGGCAGACTCCTGATACTCTGCTAGTATTCATTTTAATGATATGTTCCTGTAAAGCACAATATTTTCCTTCAGTTGTGTGTGCCACTGGATAAATTCCTTTGACACATGTGACATTTGTATATCAACTAACAGATATTGCTTTATGACTGTGGGTATTTTGCAGAGCATTCATGGATCACATAAATCAAAATCTGATACACAGTCTGCCACTTTCATACATAAAAAAAGCCACACAGAGAGGAAAATACTGAAACTGCAGGGGAAAAAAAAGCAGCAAAGTTTCTCCAAAACCATCTTGTAATGACTTGCAGTGAGTCTTCCAAGCACAGAATAAATCCTGCTATCTTGGGGATAATCTCAGAACTCCCTCTTTTATCCATCCCAAATATTCCACTGCAGCTTGACCGAGGAGCTGCACTGCACCAGGAGAAGCAGCAGAGTGTGACACGCCTGGTAGGACCCAATAGCACAAAAAATAAAAAAGAAATCCCAGCTCCTGGGATCTGTCCAGGAGTTTCATCTAATCCTACAAGGCTTACTCCAATTTACCACTGTTTTTGAACAGAGAACAAACTTTGTGGTGAAATAATGAATTATGCTGGAGCTGCAGTCCCAATGCAGCATTTTCCTGGCAGCACCTGATTGATGAGCCAAGGTGGAAAATAAAGCATCCAAAGGGCCATGGCAGGGGTCAAGGAGCATCAAGGGAAAGTCCTGAGTGCCAAACCACCCAGAGGAGGTGACAGGTTGCTGTCCCAGGGTCAGACACCCTCAGGAGCACTGGAGGGGGACAATGTGAGGGGCAGAGTCAGGGACTGCAGATGACACAGCAAGGATTGAGCTGGACCTAAAGGTTTCCAGGAGTCTGGATCAACTGGTCCAAAATAATCACACATAGTTAGGGGAGCCTCATTTTGCTTTGTGTTCTGCCCCTTTGGGGGAAATTCATTCACCTGAGCAAATCTCAGCCCAAGGCTCCAGCCCTGCTCCAACTCACCCAAAGTGAGAAGTACCACAAGCAGAATATTCAGCATGTTAGGAAAAAGCTTCATTTTATTCCCTTTCTCAAGTTACACCAGCCACTTCTGCTCTCCTCTGCTCATTCTTTACCCTATAAGGCTGTGCCTGCTCCCTACCACACTCCATAAAGCACAGAAAGATTTCTCTCCTATTTTCCCCTATTAAAAAGGAATCAGATCTTGGACTCTGCAGGGCAACCTGCAAAGGCAAAGACAGAGCTGTGGCTGAGTTTTCTTCTCCTGAAGCCAAAAAAAACCCCAACCAAAAGCTTGTGAGTGCAGGGAGAGCAGTCATTAAGAGTTTAGGTCTTTTTGATATTTACCATTCAGATCTCAGCTGCCCCATTTCCCTCCCTCCAAGAGACTGACTGGAGAACTGAACAGTTTATTATGATATCACACATGATAGAGAAGCAAAAGCTAATTAGCCAGGGGAGGAGATTATTTTTATTATGACCATTTTTTAAAACCATTTGGCTCCTTTTTCACATGCCTGAATAATAATAAAAAAAAAACCACCATATTTTCTTTTCAAAAGAACGAGCAGCCTTTCCTCTGCTTTGAGCAAAGCCAGAGACATTTGCCAGTGGGCAGGATCCCATTCCTCCCTCAGCATGGGGGAAATGCCATCTGAATTTACAGCCCAGATTTGCTTTTCAAGTGAAGAAACAGGTAGAGAATAAAACCAGAGATTCCAGACTATCCCTAAGCATCCATGAACAAACTCCCTTCGCTCCCCACAAGCCGCAGTGGGTCACCTTTTCACAGCACTTTATTTGCTCCAACTTGGTGGTCTTTACTCACAAAAGGGATTTAAACAGGAAACAACATCCTAAAACATCTCCAGGCTCTGCCCAACCTCCCTTCCCAGCTTCTCCCCCATCTCCATGGCCATGGCCAAGCCACCATCTCCTTGCACAGGCAATGTCTTGCAACACCCCTGGGCTGAATATTCAGGCCAACATTTTCAGACTGGCACAGAGGGGCTTAAATAGCACCAGTGCCCATCACTGACCCACTTCCAACAACTCTTCTTTCCTTGGGAATGCCACAGGTAGAGGATTCCACCTCCCCAGTCTCTCTGGGGGCTTCACAAGGCAAACCCCAGCCATGCAATGGCCACATTTCCAATGAGAACACCCAGAGAGGGACACAAACACACTCTTGATTCTGTTTGTGAGGCATCAGCCATAAACACAAAGCTCATTATGGCTCAGGACACAGCTCTCCTTTGAAGCAAACCCTCTTCCTTCAGCACAAGCCCCAGCCTGATGTCAGCAGGGCGGCCGCTGATCCCGTGCTGGGCTCGTGGTGAGATCACAGCCCGGTCACACTGCCCTGAAGAAAGATCTCCAGAGCATGGATCCTGTTTCCCAAACTTCAGCCCCAGTCTGATTTTCTCCAGCATGCACAGACACCCTGTGATCAATGACTCAATTAGAGATGGTCTGAACACCAAAAAATTCTGTTGGATGCAAATCACATCACGTCCATCTGCGACTGTGGTTTGACTTCTGAAGCATTAATTTCCTGGTGAATAACCACTTGGAAGGAGGATTTTATCCTCTCTCAGATCATCTTTATCCCTTGAGGGTGAAACACAGTTTCTTTGCCAACCAAACCATTTTTCATCCTCAAAATAGGAGCACCTTAGGACAAGGACTGCGCTCGTGCTCGATGCAACACTTAAATCACCATAAAAACATGAAAATCTGAGTTAGAGGACCATGTAGGTCTTACCTTCTTGAGCTTCCCACTCTTGGTGCCCACAAAAGCCAGGGAATGGTTCTTGTAGACGTAGGCAATCACCGAGGTCATCCTGTCCCCATCCTCAGTGAAAATGGGGAGCCCTCGCACCATGGATGATACTCCCAAGGGGGCATTCATATCCAGGCCACAGAAATTGTCATCAATTGTTAACAGCTGCAAAGGAAGAAAGAAAAAGAGGGTAAACAGCTGAAGTCACCAGTTTTTAGCCATTTGGGAAGTATCCATCCGTTGCGTAACGTGCCTGTAATTTATGCAGGCTGACAAAAATCAAGGAGGACTGGAGAAAGAGGTGGAAAAAAGAAAAAAAAACTCTCTGAAGTTACACAATGAGTTACAGCCAGAAGGAGAACTGGAAAGTTGGTTCTGTTGAATGACAGCCCAGCAGGATACATTACATTAAGCCTTTTTCCTACTGCTGTACCAGTCAGTTTTACCAGTCAAGACTCACCAATCAAGTGAAACTCTGCTGAAAATGTCTTAAACATCCCTAAGTTCTGTCAAAAAAAAAAAAAGTACACCATTCCTGTAGATCCAGAGTAAGAACCACTGAGCTAAATCTTCACTGGCAAATAAAATTATAAAATAGAACCTGACCTGTCCTCTGGACCCAACACTAAGGATCACATCTATGAAGCCTAAACAACCACTCCTCTCCTACTTCTGAACTCGACAAGGTTGCTTGTGTTAAATCTTAGAAATTATCATCCTCCAAGGAGTGTCCAGGCATTATACAAGAAAGAGATGGTCAGTTGGTCAGCCCAGGCCAAATCTACAGAAGGGACCATGGTAAGAATTAAATATCATGAACTTAAAACCCTTTCCAGTGCCTCAGGGGGCTCCAAGAGAGCTGGAGCAGAACCTGGGACAAGGGATAGAGGAACAGGACAAGAGGCAATTGCTTCAAACTGCCAGAGAGCACCGTTAGATGGGGAGAAATTGTTGGCTGTGAGGGTGGTGAGGTCCTGGCACACATGGTCCAGAGAAGCTGTGGCTGCCCCTGGATCCCTGGCAGTGTCCAAGGCCAGGCTGGATGGGGCTTGGAGCAACCTGGAATAGCAGAAGGTGTCCCTGACCATGGCAGAGGAGTGAGACTGGATGGTGTGGGGAAAAAACACTCTGTGAAATGCCAGTGTCCATAAAAGAGACAGAGGAGTTCTGCAATTTTATTTGAATAAATGGAGAGAGAGCTCACTGGGGCATACCCCCATGGGGTTTCACTCTAGGTTTCAGAGCACACAGCCTCCTTTTATCCTAAACTCACCCTCTTCCTTTCCCCGTTACCAGGAAGGTGCAGCCATCCCAATCCACCTCGAACCTATAATTTCCCCCAAAACTCAGCAGTTTTGGCTATCTGCCTTCAGGCGATCCACCAGAAGAGCCCCAGATTTACCCAGACCCATTTGTCCAGCCCTAAAGCTCAGGAGTTCAAACCATAGTTAAAATTCCCAAATTCCCGGGTTTTGTGGTTGGTACAGACATTGAGGCCCATTTCAAAGACATTAACACCCATTCCTCCTAAAGACCCCTCACCCATCGAGTTGTTTGTAAGGACATTAACATCCATCTTTCCTTCCTTTAAGGTGCCTTCCAACCAAAACCATTCTGTGATTTAACTGGGATTCTGTAATTTCCTGTAGTTCTTTGGAGCGGAGGGAAGCTTCCACAGCTACCATGAGGAATTTCCAGTTTTGGGTTTTTTTGGAGATACCCATGAACTCCCAACAACCAGAGAAAAATTCCTATCCATCAATACCGCTGCCCGAGCTCCAACACCCACTGCATTTGAACTCAGCAGCATTTTCAGCACATGGATGTTCCACTGGGATCCCTTTCACTTAAATTAATGTCATGTCTATTTGTCCCTAAAGGTGTTCCCTTGGGCTTCAGGGAGTTCCAGGAATGTGGCACAGGCAGCTCTTCTACCTTCAGGCACCATCAAGGCAGGTGGAGCTAATACAGGTCACAGATCTCCACAGAATAAATCAAATAAAACTCCAAACATCCCAGCACAAAATGCCAGAGCAGTTGGACTTTATTAACTTCTCTGGGGCCACTCACAGATTTCAACACTTAAAATGTTTAGCTAAGGCCTAGAGAAGCAATAATGAAGTGTACAGGAAAGTTGCCTAGTTTTGATATATCAGAACTAAAGGACCATGACAATTTTCTTTGAGCTCACATCTTCCTGGAAACAGAGCTAAAAAAGCGATGGTCCCTGCTTGAGCTCACCAGCAGTAAAAGCCTGATAGTTGATTCATTTTATCCTCACCCAGCAATTACGGGCAATAATTACAGATGGTTTTGCTGAATAGAAGAATAATGCGTCCTAAATGTGTTTATAAATACATAAAACCTAGGAGGAATTCAAAGGGCCATTAGGAGGGATCAGCTAGCCTGAGCTCTGGCCTGCAGGAGTCATTAGTGTTTGTGGACTGCCCTTTTTAGCAGAGCTAAAAGAGCAATTAGGGAGCAGATCAGCAGCCCCCAGCAGCAGCAGGCAGGATGCTGCTAGTCCAAAATGACAGCAACAAGTCCAAGATAAATCTGCAACCCAGCTCTAGTATGTGGAAATCCATAATCAGCAGGGAAAGGAGGTGTGCCAGAGAAGGAACCACCCAACCAAAATGGAAATGCACCTTCCAACACAGCCAGGTGGCCACAAAACTACTCCAGGTGATCCAATCGGCCCCAAATTCCAATCCGTAATCAGCCCTAAAATTTCAACCCATAATCGGGCCCAAGTTTCAAATCCCCTCGGCCCCAAATTTCAACCCATACTTGGCCCCAAAATTTCAACCCAAGTCCAGCCCCAAATTTCAAATCCCCTTGTCCCAACTGTGTGGTCCCTTGGTGTCCCTCCAAGCTGAATTGTCCTGTGGACAATTAGACTCTTGGATCTTGTAAGATCCAAGCATCCAGGTCTTCAAGTCAGCCCCAATTTGCCCAGAAACCCTTAAGCTCAGAGATGAGCACAAATTTGTGTTTCAGGGGTATAACCAAACTGCCTGAGTGCTCACCCTGACAAGCTGGAAAGAATCACCTCAGGCTGAAAGCAGGAAAATCCCAAACTGCAGAAAGAGAGGAAAGTTTCCAAGGAAAACAGAACAGCTTTCTTTACCACCAAGATGATGAAAAGCTTCAAAGTGCCAGCAGACATCTTACCTAAGGTGCAGGATGCAAAGCTCCATCCCAAACCAGACAAAATTACTCTGACAAGCAGTGAAATGAGATGAATACAGCAGAGCACAGGCAAAACCAACCTCTCCAGCTGAAGCACTTGAGCCCAGAAAGGACCCACAGCATCCTCTGGCTGCTTTTCTATTCCATCCAGACCCTCCCAACCCCAGGCAGGAGCCTGGGAGGACACAGCCCCTAAAATCACAGCATTAAGCACAAACACCTGTGGCTGATTTGTCTCCAACCTGTTGAGGTTTCATCAATCTAATTTTCACTGGGTAGTTCCTCCTGCACCTGATTGGGCTCCAGCTGAACTCAGACCTACCCTTAATGGGGCTGATAATCCCACACAGACACAAAATTAAATTTAAGCCAATTTATTTCATCTTTTTTCCCCTGGCATTAGTTACAAGAGAATCCTTATAAGAAGGGTTTACACAGAAATAGGGGGGCAGATCTTTTTAAAGAAAGTAAAGTCACACTAGGTTTAAAGAAGAAATTGGTTATAGTGAGGGTGGGGAACAGAGAAGTTGTGGCTGCCCCTGTATCCCTGGGAGTGTCCAAGGTCAGGTTGGAAGGGCTTGGAGTAAATTGGGATAGGTGAAAGTGCCCCTGCCCATGACAGGAGTGGAATTTGATGATCTTTACATCACTCGCAGCCCAAACCATTCTAGAACTCTGTGTGCTGCTGGTTGGGTGCCAGAGAAGCAATCACAGCATTGCTGGTTTGCCATGTGGACAACCCTCCCCCAGAAACAAGGCCAGCAAGCCACACGAAAGCTATTTTCATTGAACATATTTGGGTTATTTCCTCTGGGAATCATCTGCCAAAAATGCCAGCAAGCAAAACCCTCCAAATAAACAGCACCCAGCTCCTGCACAGCTGTGGCTCTCAGCTGCACACAGGCCTTTGTAGAGCCAGAAATACAGTCATCCTCTGCAGCAAAGACAGACACGTAAGGAAGTTTGGATTTATGATGAAAGGGTCAGGAGTTGCAAGCACAGGTTTATTTTCAATTCCAGACACTCCTAGCAGCAATATAAAGTAGCCACCTTAAACTCTCTGGAGCTTCTCTGCCTGGCAATTTCATGTTAACGACTTTGCAGAATGAAGGGGGAGGTGAGGGCAGGAATTCACTTCTAGCAGTGGCTGGGATAGCAGGGAGAGGCAAAGGGAAGGTCTAAAGAGGTGGGAATGATATCAGCAATTCTCACATCTTGGGCAGTTAAAATCCAACCCAGAAAGTCACAGCCAGAGGTAATGTGGAAGGGAATGGGGGCCCTAGAGTTGGATTGCTGGGCTGGGATCAACCACTTCATCATCCCACACCGAATTCCCACTTGCAAATGAGGGAATATTTCTCACCACCACCCTGCCCCAGGGAAACTGAGAAGCACAGGTGGTCTGTATATCCAAAATGTCTGCATATCCAAAATATCTTCATCTGAGATGGAAATGGCAGCTCCCAGGGTGTAGGGGGATACAGTATGGGTGAATGAAGGTGGTATAGAATGTAATCTTATCCCCTAAAGATTTGCAGCTGGGTTAATTATTAAGGATTAGGAGCAGGCCTGATGTTAACAGGCCACACCTGTAGCCAATAAGAGCAGTGTTATAAAAGAGTGGATTGGTGGGGACTGCAAGGACCAGGAACAGTCAGTGCTAGAGGAGCTGCCTACAAGAAACATCAAGGAGGTACGAGGCTCTGGCAATATGGAATCCTTGTACTATAATCATAATATAATTCTTGATATATAAGACAACACCAGGGTATAAATGCCCTCTCCAGTCCCACCAGCTGCCTCTCTACCTGGTTGTGTTCTGCTCCTGCCACCTCTGCGTGTGTCACCAACCACCTGCAGCCCTGACACCATGGCCAAGTGTCACAGCCACCACTGAAACAGGAAGGGTGTGCAAAAGAGTGGCCCTGATTTACAGGATTCTGGCAGGTTTTGCCTTCTCCAGGATTAAACCTCATAAATAAATAAACACATCCAAGCCCTCCTAGAGAGGATGGCTTTACAAGGCTGGTGCTGGCTCAGTGCTGGAAGGATTGACTAAGCCCCCAAAACCCCAAATTCAGCAGAAGGGTTGGAGATTTGATTCCATCACCTCCTTGCCTGTCCTCATCTCATTCCCAGCAGGAACGAGCGTGCTGGCGCTGCAGGAGTGGCAGAAGCACCAAATATCAGAGGACAGGAGCAAACAGTGCTCATAATACACCAATTGTCCATTAAACATCTGCTTTCACTATTTGCCTCTGAAACAGCCCCTGATAATCAAACACAGCCTAATCCACATTTGGGGAAGAGCCTCGATAAAGGATTAGCCACCCCTCACTCCTCCTTGCTTTCATTCCAGCAGAATCTTCCTCCTCAATCAAAGCACTGGAGCCTTTTTTTTTTTTCCCAGAAATCTCAGCAGGCTCCAAAGCAATTCCACAGACTCACCAGGGATAAAGGCTGTCCCAGTGGCCAAGCCTTGCCTTTGATTTACAGCTAATACCTAACAGCCCTGTCTCCATGTGGTGGCAGGTACTTGGCTCCTCTCTCCTGTTATCTCAGGCTTGGCTGAGGCAGAGGATGGAGGGAACACACATTAATGGATGTCTGTGCTGCCAGCAGGGCCAGGCAGCCAGCAGCAGTAAGAAATCAACAGTCACAGGCATTTGAGTCTTTGCAAGGAGACATCCAAGGTCTTTTCCATCACCTGGCTGCAAGAGCTGAATGAGGGTGAAGGTGGGCACACGTCCATTCAATAGGATATTTAAAAATCTAGAGAGATGGAAGGCATAGAAAAACCTCTCAGCAGGACCTTCATGGTATTTGAAGAGACACAAGCTAAGAAATTTAGGGTCTAGGACACCTGCAGCAGGGGTGAACCATAAATCCCCATAGAGCAGAGCTGGAAATAATGGAAACCATCTTCCTGCAAACCACAGGAATTTAAATTCCAGCAGCAGCAGGATGGTCCCCAAGGCTTGTGCTGCTCCTGTTTGCCTGCACACATTCTCTTGGTGGTTTGAGCATGTTTGAGTGCAAGGTGAATTCTTGGTTGATGCTGCTTTGCCCTGCATTAGTACTTGGCATTCCTGAAGCTGGATTGACCCTCCCTCCTGCAGTATCTCTGCTTCTGGCCATGCTGCCTCCTGTGAAATCACTGGATTTTGATCCACTTGCCCTTTCTCCCCACAGAAACTCAGCAGAACCAGCACATTTCATCCTGCTGCTGTGCCAAGCTGTGAAATCCCAGTGCAGGATGGACAGGGCCCCTCTGGCTTTCCCCTCCTGCCACATCATTCCTGGAATTTGATGTCTGTCACTGCCCTCCCCTCTTGGCTTCTCTGGGTCTGGATTGAAGGCACTTGAGATGGCAGTTCATGTTCAGACTCAGGTGTTTATTATTTCTTATCAGTAAAACAGCCTCACAACCATGAGTTCTGCAGCCTTTCCTTAGCAAGGCACAAAATGGCCAACAATCTCTTGTTACAAGGGCTTTTAAGACTAAACTATGCAATTAANCCATGTGATATTACACCCTTCTATGCAAACTCTGAACCACTAATTCCAGTTTCACCGTTCCAGTTTGGAAGCCTTCTCCACAGCCTCAGGTCAAATGCAGTGTTCTCTTGTGGGTCTGTGCCTTTAAACACAGAAAGTTTAAAATTCTCCGCATCCAGGATTCCAACACTCCCCATCCTGGGCCAGAAAACAGCTGCAGGTTTGCCTGGTTGCAGACCTTTGTCATCTGCAGCTCGAAATTTTGTGTTCAAAGAGATGGGCAGCGACCAAAGATAGCACAGATCACCAACCCACCCCTCCTCAGTGGTCAGTCTGGAGTCTGTGACATCCAAAAATACCCAGCCCTGTTTCCCCAGGGTGCTCTGTGATACAACAGAAGCTGGACCAATTGCCAGCATTTGGAAATACATTCTAATTGCACACTGCTTTTCACTTGTGCACCCACAGCAGTGCTTGCTGTGCAATTACATGTCACCATATACAAATGACAGTGCAGTTACAGGAACTTCACCAATTATAGGGAAATTGCACCCACTATGCTGAAGAGGTTTCAGACACAGCTCAGGAACACAAGAACAAGAGGGAAAGTTACTCAAATTGACTAGAATTGCTACAGGCATTTGGATTTTAGGTCTGGAGTTTAAGCACCAGTTCAAGGACTGGTGTCAAGTTTCCAGAGTGCTGCAGAATCTTAATGGAGTACAGACTTTTTATGCCTGCATTTATGTTCTTGCTCTGCTGTGAGTGTGAGGCTCCCCAGCAGTCCACACCATATTCCTCCACGTCATAAAATTTGCAATTTCCTGAAGAGGAGGCTGCCTTTCTTGCAGAGAGCAACAGGTTCCTTCAGTCTTCAGAGCTGGGTGATTATCAGTAATTGTGGATAAAAGGAATTGTGCTGTAAATTTGTGCTATAAATGTAGCATCCTCCAAGTCCTGCCTTTTTAAGTGCCCAAAGATGTGCACAAGCTAAATCCATTAGTGAGCCCCTACATTTTCTAGAGCTTAATAATACAAAATTTAAACCATTCTGGCTGCTTTCCTTATTTTTTTGTCACACCTCAGAGATGCAGAGCCCTGCTTTCAGCTGACCATGTCACAGCCATGGTGTCACCATTGCAAAGATTGGTTTTTGCTTGTTCTCCATCTCTGGTTCCCACTTTTGTTGGGACTGCTCTGGAAGCAGCACTGGGCTGTTGGGGGCTCTGAGCAACCTGCTCTGGTCTCTGTCCATGGCAGGGAGGTGGAACTGGATGAGCTTTAAGGTCCTTTCCAACCTAACCATTCTAAGAGGCTGTGATTAAGGGAAATTGCTCATGTCTCCATGAAAGAAACTCATATTGTGATTTAAGTGGTTAAATTTCCAGTGCCTTGCTTAGACCCCAGAAGTCTGAGAAGGGACAGTACCTCCAGCAGCA
>WBNQ01048667.1:0-10814 GCA_013401375.1 Spizella passerina | reverse complement strand
CTTTTTCTATTCTTAGCCAGCCTTCTGATGAAATCCTTTCTTCTATTCCTTTAGTATAGTTTTAATATAATACATATCATAAAATAATAAATCAGCCTTCTGACACATGGAGTCAGACCCTCATATCTTCCCTCATCCTCAGACCCCTGTGAGCACCATCACACTCAATGAACATTTTGTGTGAGCGGGGTCACCCCGATGTGAGAGAGCAGCTCTGTCAGAGGGTTTGGCACCCAGCCACTTTCAGGCACAGGCTTTCCTCCTGGTTTGTGCTTTGGAAGGAAATAAATGGGTTTGAGAAGGTTGTTTCCAATGCGTGTTTGGGTTTTTCCCCCCAGGACAATGAGGATTTGTGAAGGAGAAGTTTCAGGTGGGGGTGTTNCCCCTGTGAGCACCATCACACTCAATGAACATTTTGTGTGAGCGGGGTCACCCCGATGTGAGAGAGCAGCTCTGTCAGAGGGTTTGGCACCCAGCCACTTTCAGGCACAGGCTTTCCTCCTGGTTTGTGCTTTGGAAGGAAATAAATGGGTTTGAGAAGGTTGTTTCCAATGCGTGTTTGGGTTTTTCCCCCCAGGACAATGAGGATTTGTGAAGGAGAAGTTTCAGGTGGGGGTGTTTCATGGTGAAGGTAATTAATTACTGCCAGAATTATTTCTGCACCCACTGGTCAGGCAGTATCCTTTCAAGGACAAGGTGTTTAACACTGAGAAACCTACTTAATACCTCAAATGCAATCATCCTCTCCACACAATTAGGCCCTGATTTACAGCCCTTAAGTGCAAGCTTCTGTTGATGTAGGGGATTAGGACTTTTTGTTTTGCTCTCCCTCAGAGCACCCAATGCCCCTTTTTGCCCTGCCTGGAGCACAGAGCACTTTGCAGAGGCAGGGACCTGTCCTCATCCCTGCTGGCTGAAAGCAGAGAGAACCATCCCCCAGAGCAAAGAGATGAACCCACACTCTGCCTGAGCTCACCCCACGCTGGGGAGCATTTCCCAATCCCAGTTCAGAGGGCCAGGACCTTACTGGGAGCACTGGAGACATGAACTCAGTTGCTCTACAAAGAGCACAGCCCCAGACATCTCTGGCCACTTCCACCACAACCCTGACAAATACCAGCTGTGTATCTCCCTGAGCTGCCTCCTGTGGGGAAATAACTGGAATTTCTCTCTGTGGAAGTTTTTCACCCTGGAGCAGAGCCAGCTTTGCAGGGGAGGCGATGGAGATGGGAGATGCAGGGGGAGATTTGCAAATCCCAGAGCTCAGCTGCAGAAACCCTGAGCCAGAGCCCTACCTGTTGGATTAAACCCTTTTCTGACCCAGATACGGGGCAATAAGAGTAATTTTTTAAACTTTTATTCCATTTTCAGTCTCATGAGAAGGGTGAGACAACACAGATGTTATAATTCACCCCATCACAATCAGAAGTGATTGTGTCCCTCTTCCTCCCCAGCTCAGATCCCACCTTCTCCAGCCCCAGTGTCACCAGGAGGACACTTGTCACCCCTTATCACAGCTGCTGGGGCCAGCACCCGCTCTGCACACCCAGCATCCAACACAAACTGATGTGAGCAAGTGCACAAACACAAATCTGGCAGCCACCAGCCTGTTTGCTCCAGTGAGCATTCCCAGAGAGGCATGACAGCATTGCTCAGGGTACTGCCCTCCCAAAAACTGAACTTTATCATTTCTGTGGGGGTTTCCTGCTCTTATTTGCATTTTCAGAGGAAGAAATGCTGTTAAAAATTGGCCAAGAGCTGACCTCAGCTGTTCATAAACCCTCTGAATCAGAAACACCATCGTGTAAAATTTAGAGTAAAAACTTTATCGTTTTTGGGGGGTTTCCTGCTCTTATTTGCATTTTCAGAGGAAGAAATGCTGTTAAAAATTGGCCAAGAGCTGACCTCAGCTGTCCATAAACCCTTTGAATCAGAAACACCAGCCTGTAAAATTTAGAGTAAAAACTTTATCGTTTTTGGGGGGTTTCCTACTCTTATTTGCATTTTCAGAGGAAGAAAAAGAAAGTGCTGTTAAAAATTGACCAAGAATTGACCTCAGCTATCCACAAACCCTTTGAATCAGAAGCTCCAGCCTGTAAAATTTGGAATAAAGACATGCACAAAATTTGTGCATGGTCTGTGCAGCTGGGATGACACCGTGATATTTTATGAAAAATCCCTTCACCAGGATTTCTTCTCCTGGGAAGATGAGAAGCCTCAGCTTCTCCATGTTTTGTTCCTCTAGAATGTGATTTAAAGAATTGCTTACCCAGCATGTGAATTGTTTTTGTTTAATGACCAATCCCAGTCCAGCTGTGTCAGACTCTCTAGTCTGTCACAGGTTTTATTATTCATTCTTGTTAAGCCTTCTGATGTATCCTTTCTCTTTCTTTAATATAGTTTGAGAATATATGATATGATATTATATGGTATATTATAATATAATATAATATCATATAAATATTCTATTATGTGAGGTAATGTGATAATATAAGAATAGAATAGAATAGAATAGAATAGAATAGAATAGAATAGAATAGAATAGAATAGAATAGAATAGAATAGAATAGCCTTCTAAGAACTTGGAATCAGATTCTCATTGTCACCTCGTCCTGGGGATAACACTGGGATGAGCAAAAAGTGACTGGGATGAGCAAAAAGTGCTGTTGTGCAAGCAGCAGTGGCAGTGACACACACAAGGATTTATTTAGGATAGCCCAGCTGGCAAACAGGGAGATTATGAGGTAAAATGAAGCTGATAACTCATCCCTGGGATTGATCCATGCCCCTGGGAAAGAGTCAGGCTCACGTCCTCACCAGTGCAGCCAGGAGAAATGGGCAAATGAGCAAATGGCAAAGCCCCTGGATCTCCTTCCACCCCTTCCTCTTCCCAAGGACTCACCAAAAGCCAACACTCCTTTTCCCCAACCTTTCACTTTTAAGGGAAAATGGGAAAAATTACAGATAGGGATGGCGATTCCTGCTTTTTTGCTTGTAAAGTGATTTTTTCCCCTCAAAACACCCCTTATTTCCAGCAGGTCCAGCTGGTCCTTCTTTCTAATTGACCCTGTTCTTCTGCCCACCATGCCAGAGAGGAATGTAAGAGCAAAAATATTTCCAATTCCTGCAACAGATGGGCACAGCACTAAGATCCAGGAGACCCTGGGCTACAAGTTGAAGGTTTTTTGCCTTAGCCAACCCCCCTGTAAAACAGCCTCCTGCTGCTCCCCATCCTGGTGTCTCAGAGGTGCTCTGTGTCCTGTGACCACCAGGGATGGTGAACACAAGCCTGGGAGGAAGAGGAATATTGATACAACAGAATATGAAACAGGCTGAAAAATCTTGGCCATCCCTGTTAACACCAGTGATTGCAAAGAGAAGCCCTGGGAGAAAGAGGAATATGAAATAGGCTGAAAACCCCAAAATCTCAGCCATGTCTCCCCTTCCCAGGAGTCAAGCTGACTGTCCCATACCTTACACAAAGTTTTTCCACCACCTGAGCTGGAAATGGCCTTTCCTAACCTGGTGGGATGGAGCAGGAGGGAGCCCAAGGGTGATCCCCAAGTGTTCATCCCAATGCTGCCAAAGGAAAATGTCTGTGCACCCAGCTGGCCTCCAAACATGCCCAAATCCAAAAACTAATCCAAAAACTCCTCCTGAATGCAGATAAACCCCGTGACAACAGCAGGGCTTGCTTGGTGGGCATCAGGGATGGACAGGGGATGCAGGAGAGGGCAGGAAGAGCCCACTTGAGGAACAAATGCCTGGAGATGGTGCAGGACTCTCAGAGATTTCCCCAGCAGCATCTGCAGAGAGGTTTTGGGGAGTTACCAACAGCCACAGGAAGCCTCCACAGCCAAGTCACTCGTCAGACAATGGCTTGGGACCCAAACATCCACTTCTGCTAGCAAAGTGTTGGGAAAATATTACCCAGCTCTTCACACAAGGGCTTTTGTTGGCCAGTGAGCTCTGAAAACATTTCTGTTCTCCCCCAAGTGACAGCGCTGCCATGAAAAACAGGAAGAGACTGAATGCAGCAATTTAAGCAGTCAAACCCCATTTCCTGCCAAAAGGAAAGGAAAACACCAGCAAAAGGCAGAGCCAGGCAGGAGCTGGGACTGACACTCTGGTTATCTTGGGCAGATATTGGTGGAAGCTGCAGTGGTGGAGGTGACAGCTTGTCATGGCAGGGACTGGAGTCCCTTAGGCTGGGAGGTGGGTGAGGATGAGGATGAGGATGAGGATGAGGATGAGGATGAGGATGAGGATGAGGATGAGGATGAGGCCAGGATCTGCCAGGAGAGCAGCCCTGGGATGTGAGCAGCTCCTGAGCTGACAGCCAGAGTCACACACCAGCAGCACCCCAGGTTTGGGACTTCCTTTCCAGCCAAAGTTCCAGCAGGATCCCTGCTCCTCTGCCCTCCCCACAGCCCTGACACCCTCAGGCTGCTTTGGGGTCAGTCTCCAGTACCCTCCTCTTCTTCATCCACTTTTTGTCTCACAGCTTTCACCTGCCTGGTCCCCAGGGTATGGGGGAAGGCTCCACTGCCTCCCCTGCCCACCTCCTGCTTCCTCCTGAAGAAATTCTCTGACCCTACAGTCTGGGACGTTCCCCATGAACAAATTCAGAACCCAGCTGAGGTGGGGAAATACCTGAAAGAGAAGTACCAGGATGACCCTAAGGAGAAAAAGATCATTGCAGTGAGCTGGGCTGAGCATCCCAGGAGTGGAACTCCCACCAGGCTTCAAAATGCACCCATTAATCTTATTTAATTGTGATGACAATCAACAAATCCCCCAATGATCAACTCCTGTACAGAAATTACACATTTACATCTTCATCCTCCTCTCAAACTGCTTTTTTCCCCCCCTTTTTTTTCTTAAAGAAATCCAGCATTTCCCAACATTGTCACAGAACCCCAGAATGGTTGGAAGGGACCCCAAAAGTTCATCCAGCCCAGCCTCCTGCCATGAGCAGGGATAACTTCAACCAGCTCAGGCTGCTCCATCACAAAGTTTATGAAGGACATTGAAACCACAGCTTTCTTTACCCAACATGAAGCTGCTTTTCTGTTTTAATAAACCTTTTTTTTCCCCTCCAGAGCAGTCCTGCTTTGCCAACACCCTGCACGTCCACAGGGTTTGAAGGTGCCCTCTGACTGTATAAGCAGGAAGGGCTTCAGCATCCAGAGAGGAGATTTAGATTCCACATGAGGGAAAGCTTCAGCACAGCACAGACAGATTTTAGGGAGAGAGAGGAATCTCCATAGCCAGGGGTTAAGAACAGGTGAGACAAACATCTGTCAGAAGCGTTATAAGTAGGGCAGAAGGGCAAATCAGATGACCTCAGAAGAATCCTTTTTTTCCCAGCCTCGTTTTTCTCTGATTATATGAATTTCTAAGCATTTGGGGTCAAGTGTACTGCTTAAATATCAGCTATTATCCTGCTTTTGCAGAGAGGTATTACCTGAGACCATTCATCACCTGAGTGAACATCACCAATTTGCAAATCAACTGCCCAGACATAAAAATCTGTCATTTTTTTTTCGATTTATGCTGAAGATGAATGGGAGGACAGCTGTAACACAGGGATGGGAGAGGAATGAACACTGAGAATTCTCCATTTATCTCTGGACTTTTACCTTTCCCACCCTAGAAATTCTGCTACCACACTGCTGACATCTACAACAGGCACTTGGGGGCAACTACAGGCTCATCACAGAATTTTTTTGGTTTTGTCTTTGCCTTGACCTTTGCAAACCAGACTGGAAAAAGCCTCCAGGACATCCAACCCTGCAGGACATCTGGGGACTCAATGTCTGCTGCTGAACACTGACCATGAGACAAAGTTTGTCCAGCCAAGGTCTTTCCTGACCTCAACTCTCTCAGCTCCAGATGTAACCAAGCTGCCTGACCAGGGGAGCTACAGAATCTGCTGCTGGGGACCAGAGCATTGTTCCTCCACATCCCTGGAATTATTTCTGTGCAGAGTTGTGCTGGGAATGGTCCCCAAGAGGTTTTTCTAGCCCTGAAACAGCCTTGAGCAAGGATTACACCAAGGCAGGAGCAGAAGTATCCAAGCACGTGAATCCCCTTGAGTCAGTTATTGCCCTGTTAGAAATATTAGAAAAAATAGAAAACTATTTGTTACTAAAACAAATTGGTGCCTTGATAGGCAAGGACAGAGAAGTGAAACCATCTCTTCAGTCCTACAAAGAATTACAGAATGGTTTGGGTTGAAAAGGATCTTAAATCCCATCCAGTGCCACTCTTGCCATGGGCAGGGACACCTTCCACCATCCCAGGGTGCTCCAAGCCCCATCCAACCTGGCCTTGCACATTCCAGGGATGCAGAGGCAGCCACAGCTTCTCTGGGGAAGCTGTTCCAATGCCTCAGTACCCTCTGTGTAAAAAATTTCTCCCTGACACCTAATCCAAATCTCTCCTCTGTCCCTTTGAAATGCTCAGTGCCCAGCACAACAGGATTTCAACTGCCAAGGGCAGGACAGCAAAGTTGAAATTAATTTCCAGCCTGGACGATAGGCAGGTTAAGACTGTGTTTGCACCAGCAGAGAAACATTTGACATCCCCACAAACTCAGGGAAAGGCTCACTGATGGCTCAGTGATTGCCTTTAGAGCTGCCTCTAACACATGTGTGAGTGGCTGAGCAGCAGCGCTGGGGCTTGGCTGGCAAGCAGGACACCAGCAGAGGAGAGCAGGCTCTCACAGACACACATCCAGCCTCCAAAACACTTCACCAACCATCAAATATTTTCCAAGCTTAGCAGCTGGACCCTGCAGCCCCTTTCAGCAGCCAAGTCACTAATACCTCCTCCCTCAGGCAGCACAGCTGATCTCAGGCAGGGCTTGCCAGCAGCTCTAAGCAGGCTCATTTAAGGGGAGTTCAGCCTACTTAGTTACACACTTCAGACTTGCTGCTGTTAATTCAAGCATCTCCAGGTCCTTTTGCAGTGCCTCTGATTCACAGTGAAGATGTACACTCATAAATATGCTCCAACACTTTTCCCCACCGTGTCCTCTATCCAAGCTCTGCACTCCTGACCCTGCTCAGTCTGACACCAGTTTTCCTGGTTTGGGACTCATCCCATGGCCTTTTTTGTTCCTGTCTAAAGCCACAGAAAGCAGGACTGAGAGGTTTCAAGCCTCCTAATTGGAGAGGTCCAGCACTGCAAACGTTAGTGTGAAGCACAAGCCGAGCAAATATGCAAATGCATGGAGAGGCTTAAGAGCCCAGGAAGGAAACTCCAGTGGGAAGCTCCCAGCTTAAATCTAAAGGCAGCTCTTTGAATGTGCACAGGCCTTGAGGCTAAACAAAAAAATCAAAGCCAGATTTGGGCACAGCCTTTCTCCCTGTGCAATGCTCCACAGGGAGATTTGAGGGTCTAGGCAGAGGAGATCCCAACTGAAATCAAGGATTTGTCCCTGTGGTGTGGGAGGATGAGGGCAGAGCAAGGTCAAGCAAGGACACTGAGGGTGCAAAGGGGAATTAGGGCAGAGTAAGGCAGGAGCAGTGTCCTTGCAATGAGACTGCCATCCACATTCCTCATGGTCTGTCCTTGGAGCATCAGGAGAACCCCCCAGCAAAAAAGGCTGGAGCACCAAGGAGCAATCCCATATCCTGAGCACTGCCTGCCTGGAGATTTTGGGCAGGAAAGCACTCTGGCATTTCTCCCTGTTCCCTTTGCTCAGACTGGAACTGGCCTCTCACTTGAAAGAGCTCATTAAGGGTGGCAATCAAAGCCTGGGGAGCAGCTCCTGCAGCCCTGGGCTGTAATGCCCCTGTCTGTGCCTGCCATCAAAGCCAGCCCTGTGCACATTCCTGCAGTGGCACTCAGAATAAACCGAGGCAATTTCTTCAGACCATTTGTAGGTCAGACAGACCAGCCTCTTCCCCAGTCCTGCCCTTAAATCTTGCAGTGTTTAATCCTTGATCTGCAGCCAGGCCTTAATTTCTCAGTGCAGAGCTGGCTGGAGACCGGAAGGCGAGGGGCTTTGATGGTTAATGGCCAGTGCTTCCCAGCCCTGGATGAAATGAAGCCCTGGCTTCAGAAAGTCCCCTGAATAAATCCTGCCCCAGCTACAGCCCAGGGAAGCAAAAGGACACCAGCACACACAGAAACTGGCACAAGCTGTGACATTTCTAGGTCTTGTTTTGGTTTAGGTTTGAGCTGAGAGTGCACCTGGGTCTAAGTGATTTCACCCCTGTGATTTGCACCATGAAGTAACCTTCACCAGCTTGTCCATGAGCTAATTGGGGCATGAACTGGTTAAATTGGGTGGTGTGGTGAGCTGGAGGCAGAGCCAGCACTGGGACAAGGCAACCTCAGCTCCTTGGTCTCTGCTTTAAGGTTGGTTATTTGAAGACAAGACCTGTTGGTTATTTGAAGATAGGACCTGTCGGTTATCAGAAGACAAGACCTGTTGGTTATTTGAAGACAAGACCTGTTGGTTATCAGAAGACAAGACCTGCTGGTAGTTGAGGAGGGCAAAGGGGTGCTCAGGGGCTCACTTACCGCGCTGCTACAGGGAATATCCTTGACCTTGAGCCAGGCCAGATCTAACGTCCCCTCTCCCCTGTAGCAGGACTGAAGCCTGTCCTTGATGCGGTCGTTGATGTTCTTCAGGACAAAGATGCAAAGAGCAGACTCATCCAAGGACTTCATCTTCCTTTTCTGCCCCTTGGAGAAGACTGTGAAGAGGATATCATCCTCAGGGCCAACCCCCAGAGACCTGGCCAGGATGGCTCCAGCCTTGGACAGGTAGGCAGCCTGCAGCAATCGATATTCCACCCCGTTCTTCTCACAGCCAATGGGCACCTCCACGTAGGAGTTGAAGGCCGTGTCCTCCTTACAAAGCCTCACCAGCTTGGAGGTATAAACCTGCTCCTTCGTGGTGGAGCCGGGTGGGGAGATCATCTCAGGCTGCAGAGTCAGGAAGTAGACAAAGTTCCCGCTGCTGAAGCCGTAGATGTAGTAGATATCAAAGTCGGGGATGATGGTAAAGGTGTCTGAGGGGATCTTGATCATGGAGGCCACAAACTCGTCGTGAAAGACATATGCAAACATCCCATCAGCCTCGGAGTTCTTGGTGAGCTTCCTGCTGGAGATGGTGGGGAAATACTCCGGCTTGCCATCCACGGCTGTGGCAATGAACAGCTTGTCGTCCATGTTGCTGTAAGAAACAATGACTCCAAAAACAGAGCCACTCTCGTTCACCCCAGAGAGGTAATGCTCCTTCTTGTGGAAGGGCTCCCCCAGCTTGAAGAGGTCATCCAACCTCAGGAGCTTGCAGATGCCCTGGTACAGACTCCCACAGGCTATCAACCGATTCTCCTTGTAGTCTATGAGGAGCATTTTGTTTATGTTGTTGGTGGGCGTCAAGGGTTCGTTGCAGGTTTGGACTATCCTGGGAGGATAACACTTGGGATTGTCATCGTCAGGACCAGTCTCGTGGGTCACCAGGACCTTCAGGTCACTGGAGAGTTTGTAGATCCTGTTGACGGCCCCCAAGTAAATGTGCCCAGTCCTTTTGTCCACCACCAAGTGGTTGAAGTTTCCCTCTGCTTGCTCTGCAGTGAAGGTGATGAAGGGCCTCTTTGGATGGGGTGGCTGCTGTCTGCCCAGAGGTGACACTGTGGTGGACAGCAGGAGGTGGGAAACCAGGCAAGTCCATTTCCACATGGCCGGTGACATGATTAGAGAGGTTTGTATTCCCAAGGCAACAAGGATTAGAAGCTGTACAACTCCTCAAAACGCCAATTCCCTGGCAGATTCTGTCCTACAAGCAGAGAAAAAAGAAAACAAAAGTACATTACTATGGAGTATTCCTTCCTCCTCCCTCCTTCACAACCATGCCATCATCAGAGTGTATTTAATTGCTAATCCTCCCTTTCTCCACTCTGAGCTCTCGACTTAAAACCAGCACAAAGGGAACCCTCCTGACAGAAAAGATGCTGGGAGAAAAAGCAGAAATCACACAGCAGAGTAATAAATCAGCACCCTTTCCCTCTCCATTACACACCCACGTGCCCCACGGTGCAGCACAAATATTGACTGCAAGTGCAGAAGGGTAATGGTAAAAACATCACCCAGCATTGCTGCTTGCACTGCCAGCACCAGCCCAGCTGTGGATTTGCTATCTGAGACGCCAGAACTGGAGAAGGATTATTGTCCTGCTCTTCTGGACGAGGCACTGAAGCCTGGAGAAGGTCAGGGATCTGCCTACAGGGATGGGGCCAGATGGATGCTGAGCTCTTCTGCAGCCCTTGAAGTTTGCCAGGAAGGAGCCAGCTCTGGTGTGACATTAACATCCTTTCAGGGAGATCCCAGCCCAGAACAGCTCTGTTTGAGCAGGAGCTCTGTGAATCCAGATCAAAGCTGCCTCACAGCAGCCCAGCCTGCAGTACAGACCCAGGGGTTGTGGTGTGCCAGCTGTCACTGCCACATCTGCAAAGGGCTGGGAGCAAAAGGGGCACTGGGTGTCCTCTCTGCCCTGGGCTCTCACCACAAACCACTCTCCACCCAATTCACAGCCAAGGGAACATCATCTAAAAGAGATCCAGCTCTCCTGGGGATCTCAGCTGACCGAGACTTATCTACCAGCAGTGTTAAAGCCTAAAGCACCATGAAGTAGGAAAAACAATGACCCAAGGACCAGCCTGGTCCAAAGAGAGGGAAGAGGCTTTCCTTGCACCACTCAGTCCCTTAAAGTCTCCCAGGTTTTGACCATGGTGATGGGAGCAGTGTGGGGTTCAAACATACCAGCAGTGATAAAGCCTAAAGCACCGTGAAGT